>CM076731.1:516256-681256 GCA_038501795.1 Pseudopleuronectes americanus
GAAAGGAAAGTTCAGGACTAAACCACAAAACATTAGAAAAGAGGAAATAAAGGAGAAGATCTCAAAACCAGCGTCAGTGAACGCATCAAAACCAGTAACAGCATCAAACCAGTAACAGCATCAAACCAGTAACAGCATCAAACCTGTAACAGCATCAAACCAGTAACAGCATCAAACCAGTAACAGCATCAAACCAGTAACAGCATCAAACCAGTAACAGCATCAAACCAGTAACAGCATCAAACCAGTAACAGCATCAAACCAGTAACAGCATCAAACCTGTAACAGCATCAAACCAGTAACAGCATCAAACCTGTAACAGCATCAAACCAGTAACAGCATCAAAACCAGCGTCAGCATGTTGTCATTGAACTGTGGGGATACTGGGGACACTGGGGACACTGGGGACACTGGGGACACTGGGGACACTGGGGACACTGGGGACACTGGGGACACTGGGGACACTGGGACACAGACACAGGAAGTGTCACCGTGACCTGTGCACTCAGGCTCCCGTGAGCAGCTTTGGATAAAAGGTTCCACCAAACAGCAGATTTTAATGGCGCACTAATTCCTTTATGGGGATTTAGTGAAGGGACTTTCTATTAAAAAAAGAACATTTTATTTTTGGCCGGTGTTTTGTAGGATAATCTGAGCCATAGGCAGCCGGAGGTTTAATCTGACAAAAGATTATGTGAAGGTATTTCACTTTCCACAGAACAGATGCATCAGGTTTATTTCCACAGGAGCTGAACCTGATTCTCTGGAACCAGTCAGGTTCAACATCTGCAGGACAGACTGGGACCAGAGGACAACCCAGTGTCAGTGTCCTCATACTTTAGATGAAACGGTTACAGTGTGAGATCTTAATGATCTGAATGAACGTGGTCCACACCTCGGTGTGAAGCTCACAGTAGAAACTGTCCAGCCACCGTCTCATCCCTGGACAACAGCACGAGGACACACTTTGGACATTTGGATCGACTTCCGATAAATAATGAAAATACTATCAAACATTTTGTGTTTAGGTACAGTGAGCTGATACTGGTGACCATCTAAGGTTTGGTGTTTCAGAAGCAGGTCGTCCACAGACAGTGGATCAGCTTCCATCTCCTCTCCTGGTGGTGTTTCTCCACGCTCACGTAGGGATCAGAGCAGATCCAGCTTCCTTCCTGCTTCCTATCTGCTTCCTTCCTGCTTCCTTCCTGCTTCCTATCTGCTTCCTTCCTGCTTCCTTCCTGCTTCCTTCCTGCTTCCTTCCTGCTTCCTTCCAGCTTCCTTCCTGCTTCCTTCCTGCTTCCTTCCAGCTTCCTTCCTGCTTCCTTCATGCTTCCTTCCTGCTTCCTTCCTGCTTCCTTCCTGCTTCTCCATTTGCACTCTTCAGGAAATCAAGCTTCTTCCCCCGCCGCTCCGGATGAGTCCGACCAAAATGCAAATGTAAATGTAAGCAACCGTCCAGCGATGGTACTTGTGAGCATAGAAGCTCTGCAGGGGGTATATTGCATTCTTTGGTGGCGAGGGTACTGGGGGGGGGGTCTGAGATCAGCCGCGATGCACAGACACACACACACTTCATCTTGCGGTCGACCTAAACTCTGTTTCCATGGTAATATTAGGATTAGGCCAAGCTGAAATATTATGAATGTTGTTTATTCGTGTATGAATCAATCGGATTTTGCCGAAGCTCTGATTGCACTGATTTGTGAAAGAGCTCCATGCCTCTCCTCTCCTCTGCCTCCTTCTCTTATTTATATTCCTCCTCTCATTGTGATGAAAGCTGTGTTCATCATCCAGCCCCTGGTCGGACATGCTGCTCCTCGTCTGCCTCTTCTCTAAAACATGCGCAGCTACATTCTGCTTCTGCTAAATCCACCGTCTGCGCCAGGAGGCCAGAGGCCGGAGTCGGCATTCAGTGCCTTGCTGAAGGGCCCTTGAGCAAGGAGGTTTGAACCCGAGTCCTCCAGCAGAAGAACCTCTCCTTGCTCCAAACTCAAGGCCAAACTACTAACCAGGGGAAAGTTAAATAAATAAAAAGAAAGAAGCATAAATAATCACTGGTGAGCAAAGAGCTGCATCGTATTCTGATTTCAATGTGGGGGAAATAAAGGAAACGAGGAGATGAAGAGAGAAGGAGAGGAGGAGAGAAAGAGAGGAAGAGAAGAAGAGAGAAGAGGAGGAGAGAAAGAGAGGAAGACAGGAAGAGAGAAGGAGAGGAGGAGAGAAAGAGAGGAAGAGAAGAAGAGAGAAGAGGAGGAGAGAAAGAGAGGAAGACAGGAAGAGAGAAGGAGAGGAGGAGAGAAAGAGAGGAAGACAGGAAGAGAGAAGAGGAGGAGAGAAAGAGAGAAGAGCGGAAGAGAGAAGAGGAGGAGAGAAAGAGAGGAAGACAGGAAGAGAGAAGGAGAGGAGGAGAGAAAGAGAGGAAGACAGGAAGAGAGAAGAGGAGGAGAGAAAGAGAGGAAGAGAAGAAGAGAGAAGAGGAGGAGAGAAAGAGAGGAAGACAGGAAGAGAGAAGAGGAAGAGAGAAAGAGAGAAGAGAGGAAGAGAGAAGAGGAGGAGAGAAAGAGAGGAAGACAGGAAGAGAGAAGGAGAGGAGGAGAGAAAGAGAGAAAAGAGGAAGAGAGAAGAGGAGGAGAGGAAGAGAGAAGAGAGGAAGAGAGAAGAGGAGGAGAGAAAGAGAGAAGAGAGGAAGAGAGAAGAGGAGGAGAGGAGAGGAGAGAGAAAGAGAGAAGAGAGGAAGAGAGAAGAGGAGGAGAGAAAAAGAGGAAGAAAGGAAGAGAGAAGGAGAGGAGGAGAGAAAGAGAGGAAGACAGGAAGAGAGAAGAGGAGGAGAGAAAGAGAGAAGAGAGGAAGAGAGAAGAGGAGGAGAGAAAGAGAGGAAGACAGGAGGAGAGAAAGAGAGGAGGAGAGGAAAGTAAGAGTGGAGAAGTGATTGATTAGAAACACAAAAGAGTGTGGAGGCAGGATGGGGGGGGGACGGACGAGTGAAACATGGAGAAACACGAGGTCAGTGACACATGTACACACACACAAACACAAACACACTTACACACACACACTATCCTCCAGCTTTAAGTCATGTTTTTTATATCAACCGACTTTTAAACTAAATCAGATGAATGATTTATTGATCCTGACCAGAGGAGAAGAAGTGAAGGTGTTGGTGGTGTTCAGTTAACGAGCTGAACGTTCTCTCTACTGGTTCCAGGGACGTTCTCCTGCCTCAGACTGGGAACCAGTGAACTGCAGGTGCTGGTGCTGATGAGCTGCTTCAGGTTGTGTCTGTCTGGATCCGCTCAGCGGGGGGTCGGAGGTTTGGAGGTTCCCTCGCTCGCTGCTCGGGACGGCTGCTGCTATTTCAATCAAATAAAGTGATTATGAATATGCAAATTGAGTCATTTACTAATTGTCGCAGCCAATGTCTCTCTCCCCATGTGTGGCTCCAGATTAGGCAGGAATTTTGGGGGAAACTCATTTTTAGCAGAAAGCGAGAGCTGCCACTCACAATGATGTTCCAGCGACGCCCCCTGCAGGCGGTGACCTCTGACCCCTCTGACCAAATATACATTTTTCTACAAGCAAAGATTCCTCATTCACAGATTCAGAAAAGAGTTTGAATAAAAATTGACTGTTCAACATCGTGCTGAGGCTCGTCGGATGAGAAGAGTTGTTGCCATCGGTTACTGACACTCACTGACTTTATGTACTGCGGAGGACTCACACACACAGACAGACACACAGACAGACACACACACACACACACAGACAGACACACACACGAGGAGGGATTGAGAAATACATTAATATGCATGCACGGGGTATGGGAAGCTTGTAGGGATGCTCCCTCCCTCCCTCTCACACACACACACACACACACACACACACAGACACACACAGACACACACACACACAACATTGACTCCATTTGGTTAAATGTTTTGTTAAAGAGGAGTAAAACCAGGGGAAGGAGGGATAAGAAGGAAGCGGGTGGAGGGGGGTATGCTGGTAACTCAGAGAAGAAGGAGGGATGGAGAGAGGGGAGGAGGTAAGGCAAGAAAAGAGGAAAGGAGGAGATGGTTAAGGAAGGAGGAGAGAAACAGAGAGAGGGGATGAGGATTTTAAGGGGAAGGAAAGCAGAGAAGGAGGAAGGAGATTATTTAGGTAAGAGGGGAGGAAGTGAAGAAAGGGATTTAAAAGGGAGGAGAAGAAAATGGAAGGAAATGAAGGAGTGATATTGGAGAGAGAAGGAAAGGAGGTAGGAAACAGGAAGGAAGAAAATATAAATTAATTTCACATATAGAGAAATAACAAGATGAAGGATGGAGGACTGAAGGGAGGAAGAAGGAGGGGATTCAGAAAGAGGAGTTGAATGGAGAGAGGAATAAAGGATGTGGAAAGGGAAGGGGGAATGGAGGGATAAATTAAGGAGGGAAGGAGGAGAGATAAAGATAAGATACAGGAGAGGAAAAACTGAAATGAGACCAAAAAAGGAGGTATAGGAAAAAGGGAATAGGAGTCGATGAATGGAGGGAAGGAGAAAGGAATGAAGGGAGGAAAGAAACATGGATAAGGGAAGGAAAGAGGGAAAGAAGGGAGATGAAAGAGAGATAAAGATATAAGAATGTATAGAGGAGAAAAGAGGGGAGAGGAAATTATGGATGAATGAGGAGGAGGAAACAGAATGACAGAAAACAAGGAAGAAGTAAAAGAGGAAAAAGAGGGAAGGAGGGAAGAGGAGGAATGGAGACAGAAAGATAAGAGGATTGAGGGATGGATGAAGAAAAACTCAGGAGGAGAGGAGGAAGGAGGGAGACAGAGGAATGAAAGGAGAGAGGGAACAATGTGTGTCACCAGACAGGAGGAAGGAAGGAAGGAAGGAAGGAAGGAAGGAAGGAAGGAAGGAGACAGAGGAATGAAGGGAGACAGGAGATGGAGGGCTGGAAGGAGGGAGGGAGGAAAAGGCAAAGATTGAAATGACGGAATAGGGTGCGTCAAGAAAAGGGGAGGAAGAGAGGAAGGAAGGAGGGAAGAATGGAGGTGGAGGAATGGAAGACAGGAAGGAGAAGATTCAGGAGCAGACGAGAAAGGAGGGGAGTCACGAAAAGAAGGGAGGAGATAGAGGGCTGGAAGGAGGGAGGAAAAAACAAGGAAGGACGGATAGGAGGAGAGGAAGAAGAGGGATTGTTGGAAGTGACGAAGGTGGGAGAGACAGAAGGAGGTGTAGGAGTAAAAGAGGAGTAAAAGAACAGGGGAGGAAGGAGGGAATGAGACGAAGGGATGGAAGACGAGTGCTCAGGAGGAGAGGCAGAGGGATTACAGGGAGACACGAAGGAGGGGTGTGATGAGACGAGTAAAAGAAAAGGGGAGAAGGAAGGAGGGAGGATGGAGAAGGGAGGGGGGAGGGAGGGAGGGAGGAGGGAGGAGGGAGGAGGAGGGAGGAGGGAGGAGGGAGGAGGGAGGAGGGAGGGAGGAGGGAGGAGGAGGGAGGGAAGGAGGGAGGGAGGAGGGAGGAGGGAGGAGGGAGGGAAGGAGGGAGGAGGGAGGAGGGAGGAGGGAGGGAGGAGGAGGGAGGAGGGAGAAGGGAGGGAGGAGGAGGGAGGAGGAGGGAGGAGGGAGGAGGGAGGAGGGAGGAGGGAGGAGGGAGGGAAGGAGGAGGAGGGAGGAGGGAGAAGGGAGGAGGGAGGAGGGAGGAGGGAGGGAGGAGGGAGGAGGAGGAGGGAGGAGGGAGGAGGAGGAGGGAGGAGGGAGGAGGAGGGAGGAGGGAGGAGGAGGGAGGAGGAGGGAGGAGGGAGGAGGGAGGAGGAGGGAGGGAGGAGGGAGGAGGAGGAGGGAGGAGGTAGGAGGAGGGAGGAGGGAGGAGGGAGAAGGGAGGGAGGAGGAGGAGGAGGGAGGAGGGAGGAGGGAGGAGGAGGGAGGGAGGAGGAGGAGGAGGGAGGAGGAGGGAGGAGGAGGGAGGAGGAGGGAGGAGGGAGGGAGAAGGGAGGGAGGAGGAGGGAGGGAGGAGGAGCTGAAGGCCAAATAATGGAGCAGCTCATCTCATGGTGAATTTGAATGGAGGCTGAATTAATTTAAATCTCATCACGGCCCGCCCTCTAATACCTTATCAGTTCTGCACGGAGACAAGGGACGTAATCGCATTAGAGCCGCCACTCTGCTCTGCTGCACACACACAGACACACACTGAGCCAACACACACACACACACACACACACACACACACACTGAGCCAACAGTCACACACCGACTGTACCTGTGCTGGTATGTGTTGCTTTTTTCAACACACACACAACCGTGGACAGTGTGCCTCTGTGTGTGTGTGTGTGTGTGTGTGCGTGTGTGTTAGACTTCATGCTGCATGTGCATGTGCATTTACAACAAAAAACACACACACAGGTTGAAGAAATGCCCCCATGAATAAAAGCAAGACACCAGCACGGATGTGAAAACACACACATACCAGTTCTGTGTGTGTGTGTTTATCATCTAAAACCCACACTGTGTGCCAACATCGGTGCTACAACCCAGCGTGCACACACACACACACACACTGACACAGACACACAGTCGTATGGAGCAGCCTTCCAGTTGCCTTCTAGGGGAAAAGGCTCATGGGAAGTTATGCGCTCGGCTGTTGACATTGGCTGAGGCGGGACGAGCAGCTTTACAGCACCGACTCCTCACGCTGAGATGTATACACACACACACACAGACACACACAGACACACACAGACAGACACACAGACACGCATACACCTCGACCACGGCCAAAAAGTCACACTCACACACGCTCTCCAGACAAGATGGCGGAGGGACGCCAGCCTCCGTCAGCGAGCGTCAGTTCGATGGCGACTGATAAGGAAAAGGAAAAGTCGGCCCAGGAGGTGCTGGGCTTCAGGATGTGATCAGGCCTCTCACCTCAGACGACACCTGGACCTTCTCTGCTCCTCTTTCCTCAGGAGGCATTTCTCTCGTCTTCTCAGAAGCCGCTCGTCCATGTTCACTGAGCCGCTCGTGTTTGTTTTTCATTCCAGTGGATAAATGGACAGACATGAGCTTCTCCTCCAGTTTCAAAACCTGACCTCAGTCATTTAGCCTCTGGGTGGAAATCACCTCATTCACATGGATTCTGCTGATCCTCCAGATTCTGGATCGATTCCCTGAGCGAGACTTGAACTTTTTATTTTCATTCTGAGTCTGAAGCTTTGTGTTTGTTCCATAGTTTCATGTCATCTGTCTCCTTCACATTCTAATTCAAACTTCTGTCAGACATGCTGTGGGCTCAACATTTCCACGGCTACAAGTCGATTCTGTGAATCATCAGATTGTCACGGTGCGTCCTCGGCCTCCAGAGATATCTCATCTCACCAGTCACTTGCTGCAGCTGAAGAAATACTAATGCATCAGTCCGGAGACACAGATTTCATCATGTATGTCAAAATACTTTTTACTGAAAGATCATTATTATGAAAAGGTTGAGATTTAAAGGAGCTGAAGAAGAAAAGATGTTTAAATGTAAAAAAAACACCTGACGACTCTAAGTTCTTCACGATGAGGTCACGCCACAAATCACCAATTTACACCAGATGCTCTCTAGGCCGGATGTGACGAAGAACAACCCATGAAAAGGTCAAAGGTCAAAGCCTCTGTGTGATTCACAGGATTACGATCCTCGAGCTCTTTAAGCTGAAGGTTGAACAGCAGAAAAGAGCAGAGTTATAATAATAATGAAATAAAGTGTTAAGTGATTTCATGTTAAATTCTAATTGGATCAGTTGAAATGAAAACTCAGTCGTTAAACACGAGACGTAAAGAAGCTTTGTTCTCTCAGATCCCGGATCAGAACGTGGCGTCGGTCCAACGCTGGAGGAGTCGGAACCAGAAGATGAAACAACAAGCGTCACAGAAGTTCTTTGAATTCCTCGAAAGAGGCAGAATGTTGGAGGGAGAGAAAAACAACCCTCATCACCACGAACAGATGGTTTACATTTCTTCTCCTTGATATAATTTGTTTAGTCACAATTTCCATGTGCAACAGAAACTCTGAACGACAGAGCGGCTCGCTGCTGACGGTTTGACTTATGCAACACGTTGAGTCAAATTAAATCTGGAAACACTGTTTGTAAAGTGACCCGGGATCGAGAGGCTCCGGGGTCACGACCCTGAACCCGTCATCAAACGCTTTCAGCTGCACATTCTGGAATCTGTGAAAAGCCTCAGCAGAACAAGAGGAGGATTGACCCAGAGGCAGGAGTTCCTCTGAGGAGGTGGAGGAGACCAAACCAGAGACAAAAGAGACGAAGCACAACTTGAACCAGGAATCTGGAACTTGACCTCATTTAAACCACTAAACACAAACAGCCCTGTGTTCCTCTGGAGCTCAGGTTGTGTTGTTTCATTACAAATCAAACGGGAAGAAGTCTGTAGTTTGAATCCAGGTCAAGTTTCATTTGATCGGCAGGCGCTGGGGTCATGTCCCCTCTGTCACGATACAAGTGACGTCTCATCCAGGTTGAAGTCGCTCTGTGAGGAGGAACTCTGGAGATTATTTAAGTTTCATTTCTACCTTTCTTTGGGTTCCCATCCTCTGTTGTGATGTTTGACTCTAGATATCATCAACGTCTTCCAGCCCGACTTATGAATCAATAAATAACCCACAACCCGTCCGCGGCTTCTTCTCCAAACAAACATCATGTTGCTGATGCTCTGAAAAACTGTTTCACTAAGAATCTGAGTAGTAAATTCCTGCGGAGGCTTCGTTTGAAAGACATAAGACGACACATATTTCAGGATTACCACACTGGCTCCAGACCGAAAACTTGTTTCCAAGAAAGAGAGAGAGAGAAGAGAGAGAGAGAGAGAGAGAGAGAGAGAGAGAGAGAGAGAGAGAGAGAGAGAGAGAGAGAGAGAGAGAGAGAGAGAGAGAGAGCACATCTCAGCTCTGGCAGGTGAGAGAGAGTGAGGTCGGAACATTTCATAGAAACCAGATGAACCCTTCGGGGAGTTCATGGCTCTGTTTAAACAGAAATCTTTTCTTTTTGTGTTGAGATCAAAACGCATTCAAAGCTGTGAATTTCTCAGCAAATCACACCAGTTATTAAACTGATGATTTCCCTTGGAAATAAGGGTGTGTGTGTGTGTGTGTGTGTGTGTGTGTGTGTGTGTGTGTGTGTTTAATTTGTAATCTGGACACAAGCAGCGTATTTATGCAGATGAAAAGAACTTGATTTGGCCGAGGAACATTATTAAATGTCAGTTCAGTTCCTTTTCAATCGCACAAAGAAATTAACTCTGTGCCTTTAGAAATCCTCCTGGTCAGAGATCCACCCACCAACATAGAAATACATAATAAATACAAAAACTGTAAGTGAGCGTCTGAAATGTGACTTTAAATGTGGAAAGTTACAGATTAAAGCCTATGAAGAAACACACACACACAGACACACACAGACACACACGCATACTTATCAGTCTTCATCAAGATGCATGAATTAAAACAGACGAGTTCTTCGAGAAAGATGTTTTTAAGAATCGTCCAGCAGGAGTCAGGGACACGCCCAATTCCTAACACACACACACACACACACACACACAGACACACACCTTTTTTATAATAAAAAACCTTCAGTTTTAAGAGATAGATTTTTTTGGGACCTAGTGAGTCTGAGATGGAGGAAGACGCTGTTGCTGCCAAATCAGTGTTTTCACAGCCTGAATCACAGCTTACCACACACACACACACACACACACACACACACACACACACACACACACACACACACACACACACACACACACACACACACACACACACACACACACACACACACACACACACACACACACACACACACACACACACACACACACACACACACACACACACACACACACACACACACACACACACACACACACACACACACACACACACACACACACCACACACACACACACACACACACACACACACACACACACACACACACACACACACACACACACACACACACACACACACACACACACACACACCACACACACACACACACTCACACATTCACATATAAACATGTTGTACTACACTACAAACACAAAACACACACAATAGTCCTGTGTGTGTGTTAGTGAAATTAATTAGAAACACACACTGTTCGCTGAGCCAGCGTCACGTACACAGAGGGTGTGATTCTCTGTGTCGCTTCCTCCTCAGCCGTCATTCAAATGTTGTGAGTCCTTCTGTCGCTTCGGACCAGATGAGGTCGTCCAGGTTCTCATGAGGACGTGTCACTTTGTGGGCGGAGCCGGGCCTCTGGTCCACAGACTACTTAGAAACGGTCCGTGAAGTGCCGTGAGAGCAAAGGTCAAACTTTCAAATTGAACGATTAAAGAGTTTAAGGCTTCCTCCACGGAGGCTCAGGGAAACACGCTGCTTCTCCTAAGAGACGAGTCGGGTGTAGTGAACACAAGTCGGACACAGTGTCGTGGGCGTGTCCCACTAAAGATGGAGAAGGAGACAACCTCGATAACACAAACAACACTCCTCCAAAACAACATGTGCAAACGCAGAAGTGTATTCTGTGTGATGGCCGACAGGGGGCGACTCCACTTGTTGTTTCTATAGAAGTCAATGACAAATGTGACGAGAGAATCAACGCAAACAAAGTCGCCCAGTTGTGTTACTTCATCCACCGACAACACACTGAGCGAGGGCGAGGAGACAATCAACGTTATTTACTTCATCTGTGAGAGGCCAGAATGTTTGCTGTGAGCACACACACACTTAAAAATCAGACAGGACACACACAAATTGTACAAACCCAGACAGACACACACCTGCATTTCTTTCTCTCTCACTGCTTTGTCTCGTCTCATCCTTCAACACACACACACACACACACACACACACACACACACACACACACACACACACACACACACACACACACACACACACACACACACACACACACACACACACACACACACACACACACACACACACACACACACACACACACACACACACACACACACACACACACACACACACACACACACACACACAGCCTTCTTCTTCTTTGAGTAAAACATTTCCCTCTGATTCTTTTTAGTTTTGTCTGTCTGCCTCACCCCACCCCATTGCAGTTTGGGCTGTTTCCATGGCAACGTGCCGAGTCCCATGGTCGCTGGAGGGAGCGAGCGCTACCCCGCGCGTCCTGCCCAAAAAACAGAAAATAAAATCTGAGGACTACAATCACTGTGTGTGTGTGTGTGTGTGTGTGTGTGTGTGTGTGTGTTTGTGTGGCGACCCAAAAACCTCCAGTTCCAGTCTTTGTCTGTGAGACACAAAAACAAAATCTCTACAGTTAGTTCTACAAATGAATGATTAAAGATCTTTGTTTTATTATAATCATTATTATCGGCACATTCAACTTATCTAATGAGGTTTGATTGACAGCTCGATGACGAGCTGATCAGAACCTGGATCATGTGTCAATGTGTTTATATGACAGAGGCGTGTTTATGTCCCGTGATGGATTTTCACACGCGACCAAACAAGAAACTGGAGAAAAACTGACAAATAAAAAGACTGATGACGAAGAAAGAAAAAGTCTCATCTGTTTCTTTTTCATTCACTTGTTCATTGAACAGGAGGAGAGGAGAGGAGAGAGAGAAGAGAATGAACGAGAGAAGATGAGGAGAGGAGAGGGGTGAGAGAGAGAGGATGAACGAGAGAAGGTGAGGAGAGGAGAGAGAGAAGAGAATGAACGAGAGAAGATGAGGAGAGGAGAGGGGTGAGAGAGAAGAGGATGAACGAGAGAAGATGAGGAGAGGAGAGGGGTGAGAGAGAAGAGGATGAACGAGAGAAGATGAGGAGAGGAGAGAGAGAAGAGAATGAACGAGAGAAGATGAGGAGAGGAGAGGGGTGAGAGAGAAGAGGATGAACGAGAGAAGGTGAGGAGAGGAGAGGGTGAGAGAGAAGAGGATGAACGAGAGAAGGTGAGGAGAGGAGAGGGGTGAGAGAGAAGAGGATGAACGAGAGAAGGATGAGGAGAGGAGAGAGAGAAGAGGATGAACGAGAGAAGGTGAGGAGAGGAGAGAGAGAAGAGAGATGAACGAGAGAAGATGAGGAGAGGAGAGGGGTGAGAGAGGAAGAGGATGAACGAGAGAAGGTGAGGTGAGGAGAGGAGAGAGAGAAGAGATGAACGAGAGAAGATGAGGAGAGGAGAGGGGTGAGAGAGAAGAGGATGAACGAGAGAAGATGAGGAGAGGAGAGGGGTGAGAGAGAAGAGGATGAACGAGAGAAGATGAGGAGAGGAGAGGGGTAGAGAGAAGAGGATGAACGAGAGAAGGTGAGGAGAGGAGAGGATGAACGAGAGAAGGTGAGGAGAGGAGAGGAGGTGAGAGAGAGAGGAGGAGGATGAACGAGAGAAGGTGAGGAGAGGAGAGGGGTGAGAGAGAGATGAAGGTGAGAGAGAGAGGAGAGGGGTGAGAGAGAAGGTGAGGAGAGGAGAGGAGGGGTGAGAGAGAAGAGGATGAACGAGAGAGAGGTGAGGAGAGGAAGAGGATGAACGAGAGAAGGTGAGGAGAGGAGAGGGGTGACGAGAGAAGGTGAGGAGAGGAGAGGGGTGAGAGAGAAGAGTATGAACGAGAGAAGGTGAGGAGAGGAGAGGGGTGAGAGAGGAGAGGATGAACGAGAGAAGGTGAGGAGAGGAGAGGATGAGGAGATGCAGCTGAAGACCGGTACAGATGCAAACCCTCTCTCCTTCACTTGTCATTTTCCCCTCTGTCCTCAAACTTCCTCCTCTTCCTCCCTCCATCACTCTTCTCCTCCCTTTGTCTGATAATCTTCAGCCGTTCATCTCCTCCCTCGTCTCCTCTTTGATTTTTCTTTTAAACATCTTTTTGTTTATAGATCAATAATGTCATGTGACAAACGGCTTCTTCTTCACGGCTCACAGGCCGCCTGACGCCTCACTTTCTTCTTCCTTCTCTTTAAGGAGCGAGCGGTCCACGGTAGACCCCCCCCCCTTCACAAAACAAATACACAAAGGCGGATGATTTATTAAATAAAATTTGGACGACTCTAACGAATAAGTAAAACACAAACACACCCAGTTATGATATTGTTTTTACACAGTTAACTGGAGTCAGTATAAACCTGGGAACATGTTGGATTCATGTTGCTCCGCCACAGGAAGCTACTCACACACAGCTCAAGGGGCCTCGGCTCATTATACACACATCAATTAAAGTTAATGCAACACATGCATATCAAAATATAGATTTGATGAAGACGTGGCTCTGAAGGAGAAGATCTGAGGTTTGATTTTAAAGAGTTTAACATCCACAGGTCAAATTAAACCGTATTTTAAATGAGTTGTCTTTAGACAAATTATTTATATTTAATAGATTATTAAGATTAGTGAAAGCTCCGTCCTGACACAGGCGCCTGGTGTTTTATTGTGAATTAATTTACTGAACAACAACTGATTGTTGAAATGCTAGGACAAATTCACTCTCGATCCACAAGGTGGCGCTGTCTCTGTCTGTGAAGGATTATCAGCTTCATGTGTTTGTTCCACGTTTCATTTGATCCATTAGTTTTAGTTTCACTTTGTAATTTAGGGACTAAAGAATTCAGTCTGACATCATCACTATGTGGGCGGAGTCTACCTGTACCTGACTCTGAAGTGGGAGTGTTGTCAGTTTGGTGGGGGGGGGTCTTAGGTCACCATGTTAACGTCATGATGGTATCCTAGCTTCAGCATCTTCAGGCGCAGTACTCCAAAGTACTACAGTACTACACAGTACTACAGTACTCCACACTGGTTAAAATGCACCAAGTGAATGTCCTCTTGGTACAAAGTGTTTTCACTGCAAACCAACAGAACCTGGTTCAGTTTGATCCAGATCCAGAACTTACTTCTGCTCTGAGGAACCGTTCACACCTGATGTTCAGAGCATCCCCTGAGCACGTTTTACTACATTACACACACACGCACGCACGCACGCACGCACGCACGCACGCACGCACGCACGCACGCACGCACGCACGCACGCACGCACGCACGCACGCACGCACGCACGCACGCACGCACGCACGCACGCACGCACGCACGCACACACACACACACACACACACACACACACAATCTGCAGCCAAGCAGAGAACATAGTTTGGCTGCACATCCTGTACTGCCTGTTTAATCTCGACACCAAACTCTCTCTCTTTGTCTCAGTGTCTCTTTTTCACTCCATTTTGTTCTCTTTGTCCCATCTTTCTTTCACACACTTTACTTTCACACACACACACACACACACACACACACACACACACACACACACACACACACACACACACACACACACACACACAATCTGCAGCCAAGCAGAGAACATAGTTTGGCTGCACATCCTGTACTGCCTGTTTAATCTCGACACCAAACTCTCTCTCTTTGTCTCAGTGTCTCTTTTTCACTCCATTTTGTTCTCTTTGTCCCTCTTTCTTTCACACACTTTACTTTCACACACACACACACACACACACACATACATACACACACACACACACAGCTCTCCGTGTGGACAAAGCCTTCATTCAGAGGAGGTTCCAGTCAAGCAGCTGATCCAGATCGGACTGTTTTTATTCTTGTATTTGACTGAGTGGTTTTCACCTGGTCTCCGTGGTGATTTGTTGGATGATGGTTTCATTTATTGGTTTAATAGTTTTCTCTTTCTCCACCTGGCCACGTTTCGGCTGACTGATCTCCAGTTTGGTGGCGTTTGGCAGAGACCTGTTACCAAACTGGGTTGTCTGGTTTTTTCCATCCCGGTGCCTGAATGTTTCTTATTTCAAAGATGTGACTCAGTGTTGTTTCTTTTATTGTTTTATTTGAATGACTAATGCATTTTTTGGCCCACACACACCTACACACACACACAGACACACACACACACACAGACACACACACACACAAATAGACCATAAAGCTCTGTATGTATTGGGGGGTGGATACCACAGTGGGATTGGCAGTTAGAACCGTCCAATGGGTGCAGGTGGGCGTGTCAATGAGCTTTCAGTCTGGCTCCACCCCCCCGCTCCTCCAAATATGGTCACTTCTTTGTTTTTGAAAACCAAGATGGCGCTGAACAAAATGTCAAACTTCTGTCGTGGATCCAGACGAAGAATGATTCAAACATTTATTTTACTTTTCTTAAAAGTGAATCTTTTGTGGGATGTTAAGACAGAGATGATTTTATT
This sequence comes from Pseudopleuronectes americanus, assembly GCA_038501795.1. NCBI lineage: Eukaryota > Metazoa > Chordata > Actinopteri > Pleuronectiformes > Pleuronectidae > Pseudopleuronectes > Pseudopleuronectes americanus. Next base: position 531,519 of record CM076731.1, read on the forward strand.
AGTTTGGCCACAGACGACTGGTTTCACTCGGACTGGTTTGGTCTGACTGATGATTTCACATGGTCAGAATGAACCCTTTAGATGAAGGTAGAGTCTTCAGAGGAAGTCTCTGGAACCATCGCTGCATGTTTTCATCTGCACATGAAAGTTTAAAACAATAAAGGACGTTTACTATGATGCAATCTGTGTGTAAGTGTGTGTGTGTAGAAAATCAGCGTCTTAATATGATGCAATGATGAATTAAATGAGTGTGTCTATAGATTGTGTCTGTGTATACATACAGCGTGTGAGTGTGTGTCTGTGTGCAGTATGATGAAATGTGTGTGCGGAGCCGAAGGCAGCGACGCACTCTGATAAACACAGATACTGGCACAAGGGATGTGTGTGTGGGAGAGAGGGAGTACTGTACTACTGCGAATGTGTGTACTGCTGGTGCGTGAGTGAGTGTGTAAACAAGTGTGAAGGAGAAACACAAAGTGTGTGAGTGACTGAGTACTGTTACACATGCAAAGAGGAAAGAGTCTTAGCAGGAGGTGTGTTAGCGCAGCAGGGGAGAAGAACGCATGACTGTGTGTGTCTGACTGTGTGTGTGTTGACCAGCTGGTGTTCCACATGTGGACATATCCTACACAACCAGAGACTCCAGCAGAGAGTGTGTCAGTGTGTGTGTGTGTGTGTGTGTGTGTGTGTGTGTGTGTGTGTGTGTGTGTGTGTGTGAGGGCCTGCCAGTTGGTGGGTGTGTTATAATTGTGTAATGTACGTATGAGTCACTTTATTTGTATTTGTGTTTGACAGCACGGGGGGGATGTCACAGGATCTGTGCGGGTACACACTGAAGGAACCGTAGACACCGAAGGAACCTTAGACACCGAAGGAACCTTAGACACCGAAGGAACCTTAGACACCGAAGGAACCGTAGACACCGAAGGAACCGTAGACACCGAAGGAACCGTAGACACCGAAGGAACCTTAGACACCGAAGGAACCTTAGACACCGAAGGAACCTTAGACACCGAAGGAACCTTAGACACCGAAGGAACCGTAGACACCGAAGGAACCTTAGACACCGAAGGAACCTTAGACACCGAAGGAACCTTAGACACCGAAGGAACCTTAGACACCGAAGGAACCTGTAGACACTGAAGGAACCTTAGACACCGAAGGAACCGTAGATAGACACTGACGTTGGTTCAGTTTTGTGTGATTCCCTGTTGTGTGTCCTCCTGGAGGCTGTGAGCTCCATCCTGGTTGTGTGTCCTCCTGGAGGCTTTGAGCTCCGTCCTGGTTGTGTGTCCTCCTGGAGGCTGTGAGCTCCATCCTGGTTGTGTGTCCTCCTGGAGGCTGTGAGCTCCATCCTGGTTGTGTGTCCTCCTGGAGGCTATGAGCTCCATCCTGGTTGTGTGTCCTCCTGGTGGCTGTGAGCTCCATCCTGGTTGTGTGTCCTCCTGGAGGCTTTGAGCTCCGTCCTGGTTGTGTGTCCTCCTGGAGGCTATGAGCTCCATCCTGGTTGTGTGTCCTCCTGGTGGCTGTGAGCTCCATCCTGGTTGTGTGTCCTCCTGGAGGCTTTGAGCTCCGTCCTGGTTGTGTGTCTCCTGGAGGCTGTGAGCTCTATCCTGGTTGTGTGTCCTCCTGGTGGCTGTGAGCTCCATCCTGGTTGTGTGTCCTCCTGGAGGCTGTGAGCTCCTGGACCAACTTCCAAACTGCAGCCGTCAAAGCTCCAGCGTCTCGCCAGGTGTTTGTCTTTGTGTCTTCGGTCTTTATAGAAGCATCAGATCTCCGGCCATGTTCTCAGGACGGTCTCCTGTCGTGTTCCTGACAGGGTGAATCCTTTTAAACATGTTATACAAAGATTAAATGACTTATGAGGTTTTATTGCTTCATGTTCACCACAGCTGTGATCCAATCCAGGGGTTCATCCCCTCGAGTCCTTCAATGACTGAGCCGGTAAGAACAGAACGGCCGGATCCTTCTCAACCCATCTCACTTTGTAATCCAGGGAAATGCTAACTAGCTAGCTATCAAGTGACTGAGATGCTCAGGGAGGTTTCCCCAGGTTCCCCAGGTTCCCCCGGTTCCCCCGGTTCCACCCACAGGTCTGGAAGCAGCTGAGCAGAACACGCTCAGATAAAGAATCATGAGAGACTCAATGGAAACATTCCTGAGCAGCACTGGCTCTGTGGTTCCAGGACGATGGACCACTGACACCGAAGGGAAAGTGAACCCTCTGACCCAGGAAGGAAGTTTCTGTTCATGCTCTGCTGTGGCTCTTCAGACCCCCCCCCACCCCGCGCCCCAGGGAAAAACAACTGGGACAGAATCCAGATGTTGTTGCAGAGAACCGGGCCTGGCTCTCTCACAGAGGACCAACCCGTGTAATGCTGTGCAGATGGAGAATCTCTGCTGCTGTGGTGAAGTAAAGTCACATGTACACAAACACAGAAATCTGCTGCCTCACACTCATCCTCAGTTTGAAGTGTTCACCATCTGTCCACACTCATCTACTAATGGAATCTGTTTTCACTGACCTGCCGCCGCTTCATCTATTCCTGCTCCTGCTCATGATTTACTACACTTCCCAGAATTCCCTCTGATCAACTGCAGAGACAAGTGCATGAAGTCACTGCTCAGCTGTGGGAAGCCTTTCAGCCAATAGGGTTCTTCAGACTTCTGAACTCAGCTACCTCAAGGAGGCTGGTTCAGCAACACTAGGGAGCCACAGTGCCCATGAGCCTCAGCTGCTTTACCCATGAGCCTCAGCTCCTTTACCCATGAGCCTCAGCTTCAGTTCCCATGAGCCTCAGCTCCTTTACCCATGAGCCTCAGCTCCTTTACCCATGAGCCTCAGCTTCAGTTCCCATGAGCCTCAGCTTCAGTTCCCATGAGCCTCAGCTTCAGTACCCATGAGCCTGAGACAGAAAGTTTGGTTGTTGAGGCAAAATCATTAAAAAAACACAAATCATCCGATGAAACGAAATCAGAAACAAAATTGTGAAACCATAACGAGTCATTGCCTCTTGTTGAAGGTGGGATGTATTCGAGCAGCTGAGCTTGGTGGAAAAATAACTCTCAGGAGGTCTTGGAGTTGAAGGTGTAGGTTGGGAATTTTTATTTACCCCAAAAAAGGCCGACAAGGCAGAATTAACTAAATATATATATCATAAAACCAAAAAGAGCGAAAAAAAGCAAACACTTGGAAATAAGAAAATAAATGGGCACGTGGGCCCCCAAACAAATAATTACAATAACAATGGAGTTCTCAATAAACGCATCTGGGTGAGCTCTAAGACTTACGTCCTTCCGGTAGCAGTTCCCCTTACTCAATGCCCATACCGGCTTATATAGGATGAAACCCCGCCCCCCTAATTGGAACATTCCAACATACTCAGATTCACAGGGGTGTCACACGACAGGTAATCCCAGAAGCTTTAACAGCTTATATTACAATTTCTATATACATAGAAAAATACTTGGCACCATATTTACTGGCCCATGGCTCACAGAAGGCATAGCAATCTAATAATTTAACAGCCTTAACAAAATAAAACACTTCACGGGTTAACAAACACAACACACGGACAACAGACATGCAATATATACATTTAACATTTATAATAATCACATGAAAATGGGGCAGGGCATCACTGCCGTGACGGACGCCGTGCGCCCTGTCACACCTCTGATAAGAAGACGTTTGATATTAATGCTTTATAGATAGAATATTAATCACATGATGCATCTGTCCACTGCTCTGTTGGTGGGCGTTAAAGGAATTCAACACGTCTTCATGTTGATTGGTTGAAAAGCGTCTGAGGCGTCCTCCAGTTGAGAACCTGGAGAGATTGTGTGAGAGGGAACTTTAAATTCTGTTCCAGCAGACACTGAGCCCTCATATTAAAATGTCTCCGGCGCCTCGTTCCTCCTGTGACAGGCAGCTCTTCACCGAGTGCTGCTGCTCTGAACAGCATCAAACACGTCCGACTCTCCACGTGGTGCATCAACACGAACCTGGAAACAGTCTGAGTCTCACTCGTAAGGTTTCTCTGCTCATTATTCCTGCTTGTGCATTAAATCAGGAGAAACTCCTGCTTCCTCCTGCAGTCGTCCTAAGAGTTAATAAGGACACAGGGAAATTAAACATTCGGGGACAAACAGACGGTCTGTGCTCAGTAACACATGCAGGAAGCAGATTGTGCATCATCTCTGTTCCAGTTTCTTCAAACGAGAAGAGAAGCCTCTACACAAGCAGATCTGTGAGGACCACGCAGCCTCACTGGATGAACCTGGGTGTTAAAGACGTCTGTGGGGGTTCATATCAGATGTAAGCAGACGCTCGGCAGCTCGAGGTTGGGGAATCCTCCATAGTGTTTGCAGAGTTTAGCGACTTGGCTGACGGCTGTGTTTCCTTATCCTCTCACAGAGAGGGTGATTTGACTGATGCTCGTAACAGATTGCATCACAGCGGGAGACGAACTGAAACGGTTTACGCACCGCGGCTCTCCCTAAACGGTCTAACAGTGGCAGCGCTCCACCTCCTGAATTTGGAATAGTAATTTTACAAATTTCCCAGCAGTCTATCTCCTATTGGCGTTCGCTGGGAGTGCTGTTTGAAATCACCTCCCAACAGGAAATATGAGCTCAGTGAAACCAACACTTGAGAAAACATTTGAGATATGTTTGAATGGGATGTTCCTGTTCCTTTGGCCTGCCGGTTTTAAAACCGACCACAACGTCCTCTGCTGTGGGTGACGGTTCGATTCCCTCTGATCAATCTGCAGCAGAAACAAGCTGAACATCCATTTCCTCCTTTAAGTTTTGCTTTTGTAGAATTCCTTTGTCTCTGGTTTTCTCTCAGGCGGCCGATAAAGTGTACAGAGCTCTTTATAAACAGTCTTTGGTGCAAAGTGAAGAAAGAAACTTAGTGTTCATCCTCCCTGGTTTATCTGCACTGAAGATATTATATTAGGAGAACTATTTTCAGAATCAGACCCAAGATCACAACTTTTCAAAATAAAAGCTCTGTAATTCAGCTCCAAGTAAAACATTGCAGAAACAAAACAAATGTTGTGCTTTTACTTTGAAGAAAAATTGCCAAATAGGAAGTAATTATGTAAATAAATAATCCGATCATTAGAATCATCTGGTGACGAAGCCACGAAGTCACTTCCTGTGAAACGTCAAACTTCTGCCTCGTGGTTCCTGAAAGTTGATTTATGACACGTGGATGAAAATTAAAACTCATTAGTTCGTCTGTTTCCTTTCGCTCAGTTTCAATCTTCTCCCACTATATCTGATCAGTTACTTTTAAAATCTTAATTTCCTCCTAAAACATGTTAAATCCGCAGCTCCCCAAAAAATCCATTACAGAATTAATTGTAATTCCTCATTTTTTATTTTTGAGGAGCTTCTCCTGAGTGGCTCTTAACAGAAGTGAACAGATGTGTTGGGTGAGTTACCTTCCAGACTGAAACACTCATTACTCTGAAAAACACTTGAGTTCATCGTGGAGCTGGATGAAGTGTTTGTCGAGCCACGAGGACGAGGACGAGGAGCGGGGCGCTCAGAAACAAAATGAGTCTGGAGTTCTTTAAATCGTGAAGCTCCTTTTCTTCTATGGATGAAAACCTGGAGCTTCTCTGGGCCGGAGAAGAACTCGGTGAAAAGCTCCAGAGCTCGAGTTGATTCTAGTCTGAAACATCTGAGAAGGTTTGAAGTTGAAGAGTCTTGATATGAAAAGATGCAGCGATAAGTAGAAAGATTCATTTGTGGTGTTGAAAGAGAAGCTTCTCGAATCTGCCTCTTGTAGAGTCCCGTGAATAAAGTTTCCATCTTTTAGTTTGATCGTCACGGCAACATGATGTCATAAAGAGATCACGTGTGGTCGTTGTTTATTCACTGGTTCTGTGGAGTTTCTTCAACAGCAGGAAGTTTCCCCTGGAGCCTTCACAGGAACCGTTTCCACCAGAGGAGCCAGGTTGTCTCTGGGTGGGGGGGGCAGTCCTGAAGAACAGCAGTGAACACATCAGGTTCTGACTGATCCTCAGTTCAGCTCCACTCTTCAACCTGCTGCAGCTGCTCAGAGCTCCGGAGCTCGAGTGTCGGTGAGGAACAACCAGAAGACGAGGTGCAGCAGCAGGAAGCTGGATACAGAGTCATCCTGCAGCTCAGTGAGAGAGAGCGGCCCACACACACTCCTCCACAGGTGTGTGAGTGTGTGTGTGAGTGTGTGAGTCATTCTCTCCCACATAGTCTATGCCTCCACCATAGTTGTGGAGATTTCCCATCAGCCCTCACCCGGCCCCGCTCCTCCAGTCCCACCACTGGTTCAGATCTCTGCTCGCTTCCTACAACACTAACACGGCCCCCCCCGCTGCCGGAGACTTGACGACCACAGCAGCATCAGTGTGATCAGAGAGGGACACGACATTAATCCTACAGCCTTTGTTTTCCAAAATTAATAATGAGACCTAACACAAATATTCACACATTTAATCGTCCGTAAATGTTCAATATTTGACATCTTCAAAAAATCTGCACTCTTATGAAAACATGTGGAAGTCAAACCTGTGCCGCTGCACCTTCAGTGATGTAATAAATATGTTGTAGTAATTCAGCGGAGGAGAAAACAGCGTTCATTAAAGCTGATTCTTTTTTAATTATACAGGAGGTTGTAATCAGGCTTCAAAGCTCGAGGGTCACAGCCCCCCCGCTCAGCGTGAACACTGAGGAGAGAGAGAGAGCCTCCTCTCACCATCAGCTGCTGCAGCTCGCTCGTATTTTTAGCGAGGATGACCCATGAGCAAACTGCCCCCCCCGTCACCCTGCAGTGTGAGCGTGGTGCTCCGCCCCCTGAGCTACACGCAGCCCATTCAATAAAGCAGAAGGGCCGTGAAAATAAACCTTCCCGGGCGCCCGGGGGGGCTGGCACCCGCCCGCCGGCTGGCTGCGGCCCAGGAACTCACTGGAAACGCTGACTGGACAGAAGCCAAGCTCTGGTGAATCTGGCTTCGGTCGGCCAGGTCTTCTGCACCAGTGAGTCCTCAGACACACGAGCACGGAGGGTGAAGAACACAGAACCCCCCCCAACATGAGGGTTTGAACGTGGCGTTCCCAACACGTGGCTTCACATCAAACTGGTGCCTGATGGTTCTGTGACACAGCTCCACGTTGTCTATCCTGCAAATGGACCAATGACAACCGTGTATCTAACCGGGGGGCGGGTCCAACACGATGACTGACAGAAGAGGGTAAGTGAAGCAAGATGGCTGCCGCCGATGGTACGAGGAGAAGTCGTCTCTCTAGAAGAGGAACAAAGAACTGCAGGTGAAGGATCCAGATGTTTCCTTGGTTTGATTTCATTCTGCAGAACTCCATCACGGCTCCAGATGTGGTTACCGGGACTCAAACTGCAGCGCCCTCTACTGGCACCGGCTCCCGTGGCGTGGAGCTGGCAGGCGGGTCAGCTCAGAGCGGGGGGGACGCCAGAGGACACTGGCATGTCTCAACTGAACCTGCTGAACCGCACATGTTGGATCCAGCTGAGACGACACACACACACACACACACACACACACACACACACACACACACACACACACACACACACACACACACACACACACACACACACACACACACACACACACACACACCACACACACACACACACACACACACACACACACACACACACACACACACACACACACACACACACACACACACACACACACACACACACACACACACACACACACACACACACACACACACACACACACACACACACACACACACACACACACACACACACTTTTCTTTTGCTCAAGTATCAAATCTCGTTTTCTTGGATCTGTGGAATCATTCGAGACGTGTTTCTGTTTTTTCCCGTCTCCACTTCCTCTCTTCTCTAACTCGCTCTTCCTCGCCTCCCTCCACACTTCTCTCTCTGGAGACAATCTCCAGACAACCAGTCCTCGGTTTAAAATTTGAAAAATGAAATGTCAAATCTTTTATGAAACGTCTCTCGGTCTTTTTCCTGTGAATGACTCACAGAACCTTGTAGCTGTGGTCGAACAGATTCTAAAGATATGAAGCATTTTAATATTCTCCAGGAGTAAAAATACCAACGTATGGAGGAACATTCAGATTTCAGAGGATTCAGAAAACCTCAGAATCTTAGTCTGAATTATCTACGTGGAGGAATTCATGAATTAAGGAAACCTGAAAATCCTTTTTATGGTTTTACCTCCTGAACTGAGACAAGAGAATTCGATCTCATTGTCTCTTTCCTCTTCCTGAAGAGGACGTGTGTGGTTCTGTAGACGCAGGACAAACCCTCTTTTTCATTCAGGTCTTATTTCAGAATTCTATTCAGAGCAAACACGTCACTCAGGACTTTGAGTTTCTTTTAATCACGTACAGTCATTTCATCTCTGAGTAAATATTCCATCCTCTGAGGCGTCGGATCCGAATCGGACTCATCGCTGTCGACTGAGGCTCTGAACAAATCTCTGGGATTCGCTGTGGATTCATTTGACAGTTTTCAGTCTTTACCACAGTTTGTTTCTGTATTTCCATACTTGCGCTGACACTGGACATGATGCTGTATTAATATTTATACAATCTAGTCTAACACTGTTGCCTGTGCTTGTCGTGTAAATTTGTGTGGTTATTGTTTTCATAGTTTGAAAAGCAGACGTGTCACTGAAGTAAAACAGTTTAAAACAGTTAATTAATGCAAGAGCAGGATTCATCTTTAATTTCTGATGATTGCTTTTCTTTGTAAATATGTAAAAGTAGAAAACAGAGTTTTATTCAACAGATTGAATTCCAGTGATGAGACGATGAGGATCTCTGTTGTGTCCGTGTCACAGAAAACAGACGAGACTCCAACTAACAAACATCTATTATCACTTATTCTATTGTTGTTTGGTGAAAGACAAAGATAAAACCTCCATCAGAAGATTACACGAGTATACACCCCCCCCCCTTTCTGGATTTCTATCATAAAAGATGATATTGATATTTGATTTTCATAAATACGATAGTGAGATATGAGACCAGAAACCAGTACTGAGACCAGGAACCAGTACTGAGACCAGGAACCAGTACTGAGACCAGGAACCAGTACTGAGACCAGGAACCAGTACTGAGACCAGAAACCAGTACTGAGACCAGGAACCAGTACTGAGACCAGGAACCAGTACTGAGTCCAGGAACCAGTACTGAGACCAGGAACCAGTCTGCCCACCAGGAGCTGTTCCACTAATTCTCTTCCATGTGGTTAAATCAGAGTCAAGATGGATGAAGATGTTTTTTCCTGAAACGACCTGAAGAAGCTCAACGCTGCTCTGAGACTTCAAAATAAAAGCAGTGTAATGGAAAATCTCGCACCACGACTAAACAAATAAATGGTACTTACTGCACTTCCTCAGAGGGGAGGAGCTTCTTCACTGGTTTGGGTGGGGCTCGTTGAGAGGCTCCACCTCTTCCTGCGATAACTGTGCGTCCAGCTCGATCCGTCTCTCTCTCTCTCTCTCTGGACGAGTCTCAGGCCAGTGGCACTCTGGGTAATCTCTGATGGGATCTGAAATCAGACAGACGGAAAGTGTGTGAGAGACACATCAGATCCACAGTGTGTGTGTTTGAGTGTGTGAACCAGTGTGGGTTTGAAAAACTGCACCACTACAACTCGGCCCCCAAAAAAAGCAGGCAGTGGTTACCGTGGCAACATGTGCCAAATCGGAGGGGAAGAAGGAAGCAACAAACAGAGACAGAAAAACAAAGAGAGAAACCAGAGGACGGACGGACGTCTCCTGAGGACACGACCGAAGACGTCTTTCAGCTGGACGAGCTTCAGCTTTAAGCTTCAGGGAGGAACCAATCAGAGAACAGCTCTGATGATGACACTGACCCGGGTGGGGTCGCTGAGTCAAATCCTCAGTTCTCATTGGCTGCAGCAGACGTCAGCATCACCCTGAATTAAAAGCCAATAATAATTGCAGAAAGATGATTTTTATACTTCCACACTTTGTTCAGTGAGATAATCGTCAGTGATTAAAATGATTTATGAATCTTGAACTCAAAGTGTGGTCACGTGACAATAAGCTCAGCTGCACCAACATGCAACGATCTTCCTCTGGCCAACAAGACGTTTCCAGACGCACGTGAAAACTGATCCGTGTTTATAAAACATTTATTCAATGTTTATCATATCAACAGAGGAAGTGTGTAGCTACTGTGAAAGTGACGATGATTCGTACGTTAAATCTCTGAGCTCTGCAGCGGGACTGCTGATGATGGGAGGGGCCTCGGGGGCGGAGTTACCTGGACGCCGTCCGACTGGCTGCTCGCTGTGCACTATGCAAATGTGGGCTGATGAAGAGGAGGCTTGGCCTAGGACCTACACTGCAGCCAGCCACCAGGGGGCGATCAAGATGTTCTGGCTTCACTTTTGGGAGCTGGCATGTCGTCCAGAATCATTGACAGTCTGGGGCTGAAGAGCAAAGTGATCTCTTAGTTGGGATCGAAAAAGTTGCTTGAATCTGAATAATTCAAAATATGATTAATGTTGTGGACATTTCAAAATAAAAGACAATTCTTTGGGTTGTTTGTTGTTTTATTTTTTGCGTAATGAACATTGTGATCCACACACAGTAGAACTGCTTAGTGTGTGTGTGTGTGTGTTTGTGCCTGATGTATTTCTCTCAAAGAAAATCTCCATCACATAATAATTCCAGAAATTGTTGAAATAAGCGTGTTTGTGTGTGTATGTGTGTGTATGTGTGTGTGTGTGTGTGTGCGCGTACTTGTGTGTAAACTTTTGTACAGCTGAATCATGCACTGTCCTTGGGTGTGGGTGAGTGTGTATTTGTGCTTGTGACACCTTTGTATTTACACACTGCAGTATTTTAGTGCTGTGCTCAGGTTTCCATTGACTTCAATTAATTCTCAACTTTAACCTTCAGGCGATGTCTTTCTGTGAAGGACACACACACACACACATACACAAACACACACACTTAGCTGCATTCAGTGGTTCTACTGTCTGAGGATCGATGCTCTAAAAAACATTACAAACAAAATACAACAAAAAAGAGCAGCATTTTATTTTGAAAGGTCCAGAGTGTCAATGAGATGTTTGTGTTCAGACTCAATTTCAAACAACTTTATTGATTCCAACAAACGTGATCAGTTCGGAGCTCCTCCTTCCAAACCAATGACCGTGAACAAATATGGCGACTTCCAAAAGTGAAGCCGGAGCCTCTTGATCGCCCCCTGCTGGCTGGCTGCAGACTGGGCTTCTCCAGAGGAGGTGCATGAAGTGATGGACTGGATCCCCTGAGGAACGACCTCATCTTCATCCATCACCATCCTGCTACTAACCAGCTCTGTGCTGGTCCTGTGTGTGTGTGTCTTTGTGTCTGTGTCTGTGTGTGTTTGTGTGTGTGTGAGAGGCTCACAGTCCATTGTTACTACACAACTACAACATAAACCCACAATGAATATTTGTATGAGTTCCAGTTTAAATTACACATTTTTGTTGTTTGGTCTTCGAAACTTTAATCATCAACATTGTTCCTAAAATATTTGATTCACAATAATATGAGGTCACTGTGACCTTTGACCTTCACATTCTGGGGTTGGGTTCAGTCTGAAGGAATCGGGACGTTCAGCTGAATGGGAGGGATGGGAGGGACGGGGGGGGACGGGGGGGACTGGGGGGGACAGTCTGACCGGCTTCATCTGATTCAACAGAAACTGTTTCCTGTCACCTCCCTGTGAACCTGTGACCCTGGAACTGATCTGAGGTCTGAGGACGACAGGGGAACTGATCACAGATCAAGTGTCAGCGAGAGAAACGTCCTCATGGTTTGTCCTCTCCTGTCTTAATGTGTACAGACTGTGTGTTGCATGTCTTGCAGTCCCTTTGCATCATACGTGAGGTCCGCTCGTCCCCTGCTCGCTCTCTCTTTCTCTCTCTCTCTGTCTCTCTCTCTCTGTCTCTCTCTCTCTACTGTGTGAATAACGCAGGCTGACGCAGGACGTGTCCTCAGATTGATGAGTCAGCGGGGGGCGTGGCCTCAGATTGATGTGACAGCGGAGGGCGTGGCCTCGCTCTATCTTCTCGTTCATACCTCTACACTGACGGGCGCTCCAGAAATATTTTTAGGCGGCGGCACTCATCTGGATATTTTGCATATCTTAATTAGTGCTTACAAAACATGCAAATGAGCCGTCTTTAATTAGCTGTGTGGGTTTTGTCCTCAAGTGGCGGCGGCGGTGGTGGTGGTGGGGGGGGGGTCTGTCCGACCCGAGCTCATCAGATTCTTGTTGACAGAGGAGCTGAGGCTGCAGAGCTGGAGGATCTTCAACAATATTTCCCCGATTCCAGTTTTTCAAAATGGTTACAGCTCCACTTATCAGAAATGTTTAATAAGCAATGACCCCGATTGTCCTGTGATGTCACAAGAAGCTTTTCACAGAAACAAAATGTCAGCGTCTCGTTCGGCCTCTCACTGACGCTCGTGGTTTCACAGCACATTTCCTGTCTGGTTCAATCGGGAGTGAATCTTTAAAACGGCTCTGCACAGTTTCCACTCGGAGGTCAGATCGTTATGAGGTGATGACGAAGACTGTTGTGTAATGTCTGGCTCTGCACGATGAAGAATACCTAACACATGTCACCTTTAATCCCGAGAGGAGACACAGGGAGATAAAGTTACAGATCTTCTTAATCCTCTGCTCTGATTCGCCTAATTCAGAGAAGAGCAACGCTCAGTGAGGTCGAGTCGCCCGGAGCAGAGACGCTGGCTCCTCATGAAGGAAGGACCAATGGGAAGCCAGCTCACTGAGACGTGGCCGCTGTCAGGCTGGACGAGCTGCACACACACACACACTGAATCCACAGAGAAGCATCAGAACCTCCCGGAGGAGGTCACCTCTGTTGTTCCTGTGAGATCTTCAGTGGATCCACACAGACCCATTATTCATCCCTGCTGGCAAGTTCAATCATGAGAACCTGAACATCAGACAATAAAACTGAATGATTGCTTATCTCTAAAGGCAAATAATGTTTTTAATTATGCAAAAGCTGCATCCTGTTATAATTTAGATATTAAAAGAGTATTCACCTTGAGATACTTGGCTCTGTGCGCTGCTTCCACACGCTTTCAACACGTCTGTAAACCTATAAACAATCACTTCTATTTGAAGCATTTCTTCTTTACGCTGGACATTTCTCCACATTTACTTAAGGTTTGGTTTCTTCCCCATGTAAAGAATATAGAACAACGAAGTGACTGAATAAATGAATAAAGAGCAGTCGGCTTCCAGCCTCCAGATTATGGCACAAGATCAAGACGCTTGTGACAAACTGTGTTTCTGAGAAGCAGCTTCCTCGTCTTGTGTGGTGAACTGGTTTGTTTGGTTTGTTTGGTTTGTTTGGTTCGTAGCTGCATGAATTCATTACCGGCCCATTGCTCCAAAGAGTTCATAACACACATTGGATCTGTATAATAAAAACCCACTTGACTTGACCTACAGCCAACAGCCGGAGGGCATCACACTCTACAGTTCCTCATGAATCTTTCTCCTCCAGATATTCACCTTTATTATGCACAGTTCAAATTTAACAGTATTTTTACCTCGGAGTTGTTCTTTTAAATCCATTCGGTTGAAGGCGTCACTACTGGCTGATGAAACGAGCTGAGGAAACTGCCTGCTTGTTGTTTGGATTAATGTCAACACATTAGTGGAACTGTGGGGATTTCCACACAACAACAGCGACAACCAGCGAGACAACCAGCGAGAGCGGCTGATGCTCCAGACACAGATCACCGCAGGGAGCCAGGCCTCGGCCAGGGAACTACCCTCCTCCTGCCTTGCTCAAAAGCAGCAGGACGAGAAGCATACATTTTATGTTAATGTTTAATATTATCTTCTATAAGGTCTTTATATGGTTGTACTTCTGTTCTTTTGATTTATAGTTAGTTAACATTAATATCAGCATTGCCCCCTGAAAGCTGAGATCATTTTCTGACTCTTAATATTTAACTGCAACCTCTATTCAGCTCAATAATATTTATATTAATATTACATTATAAAAGGAAGCTCGTCTTACACTCTTTACCGTTTTGTGAACATGTAAAAAGTGGATTTATATTAAAGTAAGTTCACTATGGAAGTGGACGAGTCATTAAACTGTTTCAAATGTTTTACAGGAAGAGAAAAGATTTAGATTATTTAGTTTTATATCAAGAGAGAAACGAAGAGTTAACCCAGAGACACAACCTGGAGACATGGATTTCATTTCATGGGGACTCGAAACTTCAATTAATCAGGTCATCCCAACGAGGTTAATAGTTTTGTTTTGAAAACCCAAAATAGATTCTATTTAGTATAATGCTTCTTTCTTAAATCTATTATAAAACTAGAATGTGACTGAGTAGAGCTCGTCCCTCCGCCAGCAGGCGTCTTATGAAACCACAAATAAATCCGCAAGATCTGGATTTTTATTTGGATCTGCCCCAAATCACACACACACTCATAAATACCAGTTTCTTTTTCAGCAACATCCGTGAATTATTATCTGAGAAATTGAAGAAAATATCAGAACTAAAAAGTATCTTAAAGAATCCAGATGTGTGGATGTTTTCACACCTGATTTAACCTCAATGCAAAAAGGTCAACGAGCAGCAGCTTCACTCACGAGTTCATTACTGATCTGTTGATGCAGGAGACGACTCAATATGTGGAGATGACCGGTGCTCGACCGAGCTCATAACACCACGGACCGGGCTGAGTAAAGACTGGGGCGTCTACCCCACCAGCTGAGAAAGTAATAAAACAGAGACACACACACACACACACACAAACACACACACACAGAGAAACATCTAATAAGATTTCATTGATTGGATTACAGCTGTGCAGGTGTGCCGGAGCTCACCGTCAAACACACACACACACACATCGTACACACAAAGTCTCACAAACACACATCGTACACACAAAGTCTCACAAACACACACACACGTACATACACACACACGTACACACACTGCAGAATGAACAGTTCCTTTGTTTGAACTTATCAGTATAATCCATCTATTATCTATATTATTTTGGCAGTTTATCAGTTGAGGGCGGGGTGTGAGAGGCGGGGCTTGTCAGCTGATCCCAAGTTCAACAGTCAGAGACAAAGACAGGGGAGGAAGAACCCAGATCATTTCACCAGTCAATCAATTAAAGGTCAGTGTGTTTGAAACAGCTTCCTGATCAGCTGTTAACATCCCTGTAACCACGGTAACTATGGTGTCAGGTGTGCACTGCCCGTTCAAGCAGAATGACTTTGGTCTTTGTCACTTTGAGCTTTGACGAGAACCAAAAGAAGAAAGTCGGTGATAAAACGTGAAGCAGAGGGTGAAGGCTTCAGAGATCTGTCACATGAGCTTAATGGTTTCTGATTGTGAGTCAGAAAAATATAAATCACATCATAAAACCCATTTCAAGTCAAATTCAATCCACAGACATGCAACCGACCGACTCAAGGACAAAACACATTCAGCCACTGAATTAAATAACCTGATTCTAACTGTTGGGCCCTGGAGCTGAGATGTGTTCAGCAGAGGATCTGAACCCAGGAGCTCAGAACCGCCTGAGCCTCAGGTCTCAGGCGACCCGGGAAACCAAGTCACCGTCAGGGCGTCAGGGCGTCAGGGCCACGCTGGGCGCCACGCTGCACGCCACGCTGGGCGCCCTCACAGTGGTTCTGGCAGCTGTGGCTCAAACTGCAGCTCGGCTGAGTAACGAGGGACAAACAGCCTCTAATCGGCCTGTGAGTGTGTGAGTGTGTGAGTGTGTGAGTGTGTGAGTGTGTGAGTGTGTGAGCTGCTGGTTGAAGTCCGTCTGGTGCAATGTGGTGCTGCCGAGAGGCCGCTGCCGACCAATCACAGCAGAGCACGGGGTGAGGAGGAGGAGGAGGAGGAGTCTGTTAATGCTCAGTGTGGCTGTGCTGAGGTGGTGTGGTGCTGGGAGTGGATTGATGTTTGAATCTCCTCCTCCTCCTCCTCCTCCTCCTCCTCAGGGATCACACATTGTTTGTACTGTATTTTTTGCACCACATGACTTGCAGATTTTGAACCCCGCTCTCGCCAGGCAGGAAAGTAAAACAGCTGTGGCAGCGCCGAGCTGTTCCCCATTAAACCAGGAATTATGCAAGCAGGAAATTCAAATAAGATGCAGAAGAGTGGAGGAGCTCCAACCAAATAGCTCTCTGCCCCCACCAGGAGAAGAGAGGAGCAGGAGAAGAGAGGAGCAGGAGAGAGGAGCAGGAGAAGAGAGGAGAAGGAGCAGGAGAAGAGCAGGAGAAGAGAGGAGCAGGAGAGGAGCAGGAGAAGAGCAGGAGAAGAGGAGCAGGAGAAGGAGCAGGAGAAGAGAGGAGCAGGAGAGGAGCAGGAGAAGAGAGGAGCAGGAGAGGAGCAGGAGAGGAGCAGGAGAAGAGAGGAGCAGGAGAAGGAGGAAGAGAGGAGCAGGAGAGGAGCAGGAGAAGAGAGGAGCAGGAGAGGAGAGGAGAGGAGCAGGAGAAGAGAGGAGCAGGAGAGGAGAGGAGAGAGAGGAGCAGTGCAGAGAGCGCAGGAGATGAGCAGGATGAGGAGCAGGAGACGCAGAGAGCAGGAGAGGAGCAGGAGAGGAGCAGGAGAGGAGCAGGAGAGGAGCAGGAGAGGAGCAGGAGAGGAGCAGGAGAAGAGAGGAGCAGAGAGCAGCAGGAGAGGAGCAGGAGAAGAGAGGAGCAGAGAGGAGCAGGAGAGGAGCAGGAGAAGAGAGGAGCAGGAGAGGAGCAGGAGAGGAGCAGGAGAAGAGAGGAGCAGGAGAGGAGCAGGAGAGGAGCAGGAGAAGAGAGGAGCAGGAGAGGAGCAGGAGAGGAGCAGGAGAAGAGAGGAGCAGGAGAGGAGCAGGAGAGGAGCAGGAGAAGAGAGGAGCAGCAGGAGAAGGAGCAGGAGAAGGTGCTGACACGTTATCTTCTGACCTCCACGATCATCTGGACACATCAGATATCTAAACACATGAAACCACCAGCCGGTCTCTCTCTCTCCGATCAGTTTGCTTTTTATTAGTTATTTGATGATATAAAAACAGGCCGGGTTAGGGTCATGATTGACGGCTGAGACTGACTCCTGATTAGTCCAGAGCAGGCATGGGTGGGACCTTGAGTCCACGGCTTCACTTTACTGTCACTGCAGCATCAACTCTATATTAGCATGTTAGCATCTTAGCATCTTAGCATGTGAGTTGAGATCTTTGTCCCAGATGTTGGTTGATGTTTCAGAGTCGGTTCTTTCTCTGACCTGAGATTCCAGCTCCGCCCATCACCATCAAGCGTCATCGTGAGGGAACCTGAACATGGCGTCGCTTGTTTCCCCAGAGGAGCGTGTTCTGACTAAAGTTTAGATCTGCAAGTGTTCATTCTGTTTCCTGCACGTCACCAGATGGTGCGAGGCGTGAAGCAGATGGTGAAGAGACGTTCAACATGTTCATCGTCTTCAGGGAGGAGCCCACGAGGCTGATGGGACTGCAGCTAAAAATAGAATCCAGCACGGTGTCTTTTGTTGACAGAAATCAATTAAGTCAAAATATCTTTCAAATGGAAATGTGAAATGATTTGGAAATCTTGAATAAATTTAAAAAAAAATTATGCTGCTGAGAGATGTTTGACTGACAGCTGATCACCTGAACTCCCTGGTTTGTAAAATGTTTGATCCAGTGATAATAAGTATATGTAATAAATGAATCAATACAATTGTCCCTAAAACAAGTAAAAATGAATAAATGACTTGAATAATTCAAATGCACAATGAGAGAGACTCATTCAGTAACTCTTCTGGTTATTGTTTATGTTCATGACACATCGAGTCATGGTTTAAAGAGTACCACTGGAAAAGGAAATGATGCAATCCCTGTGCTCCCAATGGATTATTAATAATTAATAACTAAGTAACTAACTTAAAAAAAAGTGAATCCTATCCGTTTAGTCATTACACAAAATTCTTACATTTGAATAAAATGTACTGCAGAGGTTTTCCTCCCTGAAACATTCAAGACTGTTGCTGAGAAACGAGAAACTGATAACACGTCTGTAATTTAATTTTTATGCAATAAATAAACTGGAATGGAAAGAGGAGTGGACTTAATCCAACATTTCATCGACTCCTGCCAATCCAAACATGCACATGAGACCCGTAGGAGGAGACTCGAGATGTTCTGTGTTTCACACTCTCTCTCCGAACCTCGACCTCGTCTCCTCAAAGCTTCTCCTCTCGCTGGTGGATCTGGTTTCCCTGCTCACGCCCGATACAAACCCTGGAAGCGTCTCTGCATTGTGACGTCAGAGAGCAGCCGGCGTCCCAGAGCACACAGCCGACTGACTCCTCTTTATCATGCTGCCCTGTAGGATGAGTCTAATAATAGCCCTGTTGGCCTATAGCCGCGGCTCCGGCCTGGAACCACAAGAACAATATCTCCTGCCTCGTATAGTTTAACGATGCTTTTATTTAGTGTGGCAATAATGCAGCGATGCTAATGTTTAACGTGGCTGCACAGAAGCTAACAGCAGCTGATGTGGAGCAGAGTCCATGAGCTGAGGAACAATGATCCCACAATGCTGTTGGTGAAACCAGGCAAGACTCAGGACGGGGCTGTCGGTAAGGATCAGAGTGACGACCCACTATACACACAATACACACACAATACACACACACACACACACACACTTTAATATCAAGCTCGGATTGGCTGGGGTGCAGCAGGGGAAGAAGATGCAAAAGCAGCCAATGAGGACGGCGTATCTGTGGTCAGCCTACAGCACTCAGCCAATGAGAATGCAGCTCTGACTCCCAGGGGGCGGGGCCATTGGAGCGGTGCCTTCCTTGTTTTGTGTTTGGAGCTCAAACTGGGAGCCACATTCCTGCTGCTCCACTCCTGGGCTGGTGCCTGAGTTCAATAGGTGAAGCAGGGAACTATGGGAAAACAAGGAGGAGTGGAGGAGGAGGAGTTGGGCGGGGGGGGAGACAAAACTCATTCCAGAGCAGAAGACAGGAATCACAACGGCAGAGCGGATTTGATTCTAAAACCAAAACCTTCTCTGTCCAGACGAGTGTTTCAGCTCATCACCAGAAACCATCTGCATCACGGGGGCCGAGATACTCTCCCAGCACCGGACCAGTCTCTCACTGGAGAGGGGAGTCATGTGACTGGTAACCATCAGGAAGAGGACGTGGAGTAGAGTGAACACCGTGAAATCATCAACCAACTATTTAAATCCAGCTTGAATCATTGAAATCGAGTTTTTAGAACAAGTGTCAAGAGTGAAAGTCCCAATACAGAGAAAAAGAGAGAGAGACAGGAAGCTGAGACGAGGGAGGTGAAGGAGAGGAGCAGACACTGGAGAAGGGAGGAAGACTGAGGAGGAGGAAGAGGAAGATGTGAGGGTACTTCTTGAACAGATGGATTTTCTGCTGCCGACACTCGGAGGAGAGTGCCTGGAGAGGCAAGGTCATTCCAGTGGTGAGGAGACGGGAGGAAGAGGATGAAATGATGAAGATCAGTTTTACAAGCTGGTCACAGACTAGAGTCCTCGCTCAGACCTTCAACTTCTGCTGCTCTGCAGATTCATCTTCTTCTCATCTTCACTAAATGTCGGGACGAATCCATGAAGGTGTTTCCTTCAGAGCCTCAACCACACATGAATATGGCCAATGACTTTATTATAGGTCATATTAATATAGTGTCTGTGAGAGATTACTGATCAAGATGAATCTGAATCAGTGCAACAGATATAACCACAGCTGCTCAGTCTCACATCATCAGCCCCAAATAAACAGAGGAACCAGAGTTTTTACAATTCTTTGCAACAAATGGAAATAATATTTGGAATACATCCAAATTTAAAAGGATCCTTTTAATATCTGATGCATTTATAATCACAGCCAGAGTTCTGTTATTCTCAGTTATATATGATTCTGAGTCCTCCAGCTCTCTTTACCTGATCGAGATTTATTCACTGACTGTCGAACAAAAAAAAGAGGCAGAAGTAAATGAATCCACATTTAACTGGAGCATCAAAGTAGAAAGTTGCTTGATTGGTCTTCGTTGCAAATGAGTGATTTCTCCTTCCACCTATCCAGGGTCAGATCACAGCAGGTCCATCATTCCAGTCCCAGTCCCCACCAGTATGTTCCTGCTCGTTGGGGGATGCTGGGGCGTTCCCAGACCTGATCTAATTCCAGTGGCTCCTGGATCCTCCCAGTGTCAGGTTCTCCGTTAGAAGGTGCCCAGAAGGTTCGGGGTCTGATGCTCGAACCAGTTCTGAGCCTGATCACCCGACTGATGAGAATCCCATCGAGCGTCTGAACGGTCCTGCTCCTCGCTCAACAATCACAAACGTGAAGATCGTTTTCCAGCAGATTATCAGACCTCAGACGTTCTGACTCATCCTGCTTCACACTCAGCGTGCTCGCTGGAGGTCGCTCGCCAACAGAACATCAACATCACCTGCCTTCTGTTGAGCATTAAGTGATTCCACCACCAGGCAACATTGGTTCACTCTGGTTTCATCTGTCGGATTTCTCTGCTCCGCTTCTCCTCCTGGTGATTTTGTTATTTTGGCAAGAACCCGAGCGTTTCAGAGGTCTGCATGTTCTTCATTTAAATGAAATTAATTTGGCTAGCTGGAGAGCAAAGGGCGGCTGGTGGATTTGAAAAACCATCTGCTGCTGTGACCGGTGGAGAAAGACAGAAGTTCATTTCCTGTCATGGTGATGAGTCAGGCAGAGAAATGGCAGGATGGTGCAAGCCCTGCGCCGCCGCCGGCTAAGAATAGTCCCCGAGGTTCACGCCTTGTCTGCACTTCACCAAAACGTGGAATTCTCTACCACATTAAAAAGTAAAGAAGGAAACTAACGAGCCTGAGTTGGCTGCTCTCTGCCCAAGTTTACACCTCCTCATGTCTCCAGTCTGAAAACATCACACAGAACCAAACACAGGCAGGAAGAAGCATGTTGGTGGTTATGGGTTTGTTCCATGTTTTCATTTGTCATCTTTCCAGTAACATTTGCAAAGTATATAAACAGTCTAATGGAGCTGAAATGGTTTAAAGATGACAAAGACTTAAACAAATACATTTCAAAGTTCTTTGAAACCAATCTCTTCCCTTTTCATGGAGTTTATGACGAGTCCTACAAACAGGCAGTTTAGAGCCATAGGACGGAAACGCATGAGATATCTAGAATATCACAATAATACGAGAAGTCGTAGAGTTACGTGAATTAAGCTGGAATTTAATGAAAGAATTTACAGTAATAAAATTGTAACCATCAAAGAAGATGGAGAATGAAGTCGGAATTCAACAAGGACATCAACTTATAATTTTAAAAGAATCAAGTCGTAATTTAATGAGAAAAAAAGTCTTTAATATATCGAAATATAAAATATAATATTATTATTATAAATAGTAATATTTTGAGAATCAAGGACAATTTTTTGGGGGGGAAATAAGCAGATCTGTTTGCCAAAGTTCTTAATTTTTAATATTGTTTTGTTTTTGAGACAATTTGCTCTTATTTTGAAAGGTAGTACTTCCTCTGACTGACGATGTCCTGCTCTGACCCACCGTGCGTTTTAACGACTTTTCATCCAGAGACTCACAACATGAAACGTGCACAAGCTCAGTGGGAAATATGAATGTGGAAGTTAGGTGGCAAACAGCAGGGGCTCGTCTCCACAGAGACACACACACACACACACAGACACACACACAGACAGAAGCAGGTCACTATGACACATACCTGCAGAGCGCTGACCTGCACAGTACTGCCGCTCTGCAGGCTGGACGCGTCCTGCTGCTCTACACACGCTGCTCTACACACTCTGCTCTACACACGCTGCTCTACACACGCTGCTCTACACACGCTGCTCTACACACTCTGCTCTACACACTCTGCTCTACACACGCTGCTCTACACACTCTGCTCTACACACGCTGCGCTACACACGCTGCTCTACACACGCTGCTCTACACACGCTGCGCTACACA
The DNA here is from genome assembly GCA_038501795.1 of Pseudopleuronectes americanus. Classification (NCBI taxonomy): domain Eukaryota; kingdom Metazoa; phylum Chordata; class Actinopteri; order Pleuronectiformes; family Pleuronectidae; genus Pseudopleuronectes; species Pseudopleuronectes americanus. The sequence goes on from CM076731.1 coordinate 553,609, forward strand.
CTCTGCTCTACACACGCTGCTCTACACACGCTGCTCTACACACGCTGCTCTACACACGCTGCGCTACACACGCTGCTCTACACACGCTGCTCTACACACGCTGCTCTACACACGCTGCGCTACACACGCTGCTCTACACACGCTGCTCTACACACGCTGCTCTACACACTCTGCTCTACACACGCTGCTCTACACACGCTGCTCTACACACGCTGCTCTACACACGCTGCTCTACACACGCTGCTCTGTGAACTACGAGCAGCTGACTGCACTGAACCTTGGTGATGATGTTCATGTTTGTGAGAGTTTTGTTGAAGTGTTTTTTGTCGACCTGTCAGGTTTCACTGTGTTCTCTGATCTCACCTGAAATCAACGCAAACCTCCAACAATTACAAATAACTACGAATAAAAGAAAACAAAAAATTTAAACTTAAATGAAGAAGTTAATGAAATAAACTTTTCTTTAGATTTCCCTGCATCATTAACTGAGGCACTAATAACCAGCTCCTTTCCTCCTGTTGTTTCTCCACATGAAGACGTCTCATCCACACCAGCACAGTCTCATTGATCCTGAGCTGTGGACGGACAGCCTCCTCATCCAGGATCCTGCAGCTCAGATGAACCCGGAGGAACCGATCAGGTGACACCATCGATTGAGGAACTGTGTCTTAGATTCCCCTGATCTTATTTAAGTCTGCACCACGACTTCCCTTCCTCAAGGTGGACGGGAGGATTTGGAAAGTGGAGCAAGGTCCTGAGCGTCTGAACCAGATTCTGTCCTGTGAGAGGAAGCAGCTCCGTCGGGGGGGTATCAGGTTCAGCAGGCTCCATGAGAGGCTCTGGAGAGGCAGGGCTTTGTTGGGCCTGAAGGGACAGTGTGAATAAAGTCTGACCCCGTGACCTCTGTCCTCATACAACACGGCTCCACTACCTTAAAACACAGAGCAGGAGAGAAACAGTAGAGACGAGCAATGAGACATCGAAGAAGAAGTCCAACCACAGAGGATTCCATGACCACTGGACCAGTGCTGGATTTACATCCGGGTCAAAACACCTAACCCTAACCCACACTGGAAAGAACCAAGAAGTGCCGACTCCTGATTGGTCGATACCTCTTCTTCGTCTCTGATCACCAAATCGGACGTTAGATTGTGTTTATAGATATTTTCCAGAGAATGATTAATGGGGTTGATAATATCTATAAGACCTCGTGGATTTGAATGTGCAGCTCCGCAGTGACCTCACCTCCTGTTTGAATTAAAGGGACGGTTGGGCCTGAGCACAGTTCACACTCTACTGGGTCACATCCCACTTTATTAATGTTGTTGCAATGCAAGAAGAACCCACTGCTGGCTCCCCGGTCCCACCTGAATCAGACTCAAACTACAGCTTGATTCTTGGAAACGCTGCTTAAATAGAAACGCTCCTTGGTTTGAAACTGAGCTTTTTGTGTGTCTCAGAGGGCTGCAGCCAAGAAACGACTGTTTACACTGTGTGTGTGTGTGTGTGTGTGTGTGTGTGTGTGTGTGTGTGTGTGTGTGTGTCTGTCTGTGTGTGTGTTGAGGACTGAGGGCTCCAGATTCCAAACATTTTGAGCGCAGAAGGAAGCAGGATGAGACTAATTCAATCAGTTCAAAATGAAGATAAAAAACTATAATTCTATTCCAAAATAATTCAAAAAATGATATCTATCATACATGAACTATGTTTCTATAATTTCTTCTTCTTCAGGATGGAATCATCTTCCATCTCCTCGGGTCGGAGGAGCTGGAGAACATCTGTGCTCCGCTTCCTCTCTGACGAGCAGCTGCTCCTGATGTTTGGGTTCACACTGAATCATGTTCTTAAATCTAACGAGTTCATCTGAGTAATGATATGTAATCATAATGTTATTAGAGGAATAGCTTTCACATTAGACACCACACAGGGGAGGTGGTATGTGCTCTAAAGTCCTGCTACAAAAAAAGCAGAATTTCATTACACCGACGTTTCTGCAGATTTAAAGATTTGTTGTTATTCTTAGTGATCCTCTTTATATCAAGTCATTATGGGATGTCTTATATTTGACATTTGACAGTTACTTGATTTACTCAAAATCAAATTATATAATAATAATCTAGGTTAATTATAAAAAAAAGTGGCCTGAGATATGTATTTCATAATTCAGTCTCATCAGTTTCTTTATTCGCTAGAAAACTTCAGCTCCATGACAAGTCATTAAATTCATATAATTCATTATGAAAGAATCCGTCACTTATTTCTTCCAGAAAAAAGAAACAAAGCATCTTTCAAATGTTTTTTGACCTCAAGTCGAATCTGAAACTTTATCAAGTGACTGAAACATAAAACAGAGACCAGAGAATCTTCCTTTATGACGTCAATGATTATTACATTATCAACTCCCTTCCAATCCATTTAGTGTCTCAGCACAAACTGCCCCTTGTCCCCTGGTGGAGACACGTGCTGACGGGCTGAGGACCTTTCAGCTGATCAACTCCACCACATCTGGGTCATTTAAAAGTACACAAAATGTCCACATGTCCCACGATGCTTTGTGGCATCACCGGGCGAAGGAGACGCAGATTTATGGAGATTTTCAGAAAAATCTGCTGTTGTACTTTTTCGTCTGAAAACAATAAGAGTGGTTTGTATTTCTGGAAACTCTAATAAAATAAAACCCTGACAGACTAAATAAAAAGGATGTATAACCTTGATCCGCTCACACACACAGATATTAAGAGACAGTTTGAATATGGCAGATTTCTAGGAGCTCCTGGTGAATCAGAGAATTAGATTTCATTAGAGGAGCAGCTCCTCACTTTGTTTCAGCTCCTCACTACACAAACTGCCTCTCGTCTGGAGGGCGGCGACCAGCTGGGGGAGCGTGGTTCACCTCCTGAGCACATAGTGCCCGAGTTCTCTTGGGCAAGGCGGCGTCCTCCCCACAGAGCAGAGTACGATGAACGGCCCCCAGGTGTGAACGTGAGGAAACGCATGAATTTCAATGAGGACACTGATGAAAAACAGGAGGGGGGGGTGTGTGTGCTCGGCGAGCTCCTTCTGGATAAATGAGGGTTTGAAACACGGTTCAAATTAACCATCCAGACATGGGGTGTACCTGATGAGCCGCTGGTCACTCATGTGTTGAGTAATTGAGAAACACACGCTGCAGGTTTTAATGAGCAAATAAGAATTCTTCTCTCTCGTCATGAATAAAAATGACTTTCTTAGAGATTTAAGAAAACAGAAATCTAAATAACGTGCGCAGTGATAAAACACACACACACACACACACACACACAACTTTTGAAGTGTTTCTCACACAAAAAAAGTGGCACCTCCTTTCACCGGATGATTGACGCCATGAAACAGAAACCAATTTTTTTTACGGACGTTCAGCAACTTATGTCAAAATGACACTTTGCAGATTTTAATGAAAGAGACTGTTTTATTTCTCCTGCAGTTTCATGGAGAATATTTTTTTTTGTTAAATGTATAATATTTAACAACCTGGTTATTTACTTATTATTTTATATCTGTAGCTGAGAATTTTGTTTTAAATCGTTCAATATGCAGACGATGCATCGTTAAAAATCGATAATATCAAAATGTTATAGATCAAATTATCTCAAATCAACAAGAGTCTGTAGCTGAGCTGTGTTCGTACAAAACATCTGCAGAAATCTGTAGTTTGAATCAAGACAGTGTTTCATGTTGGGACACGTCCTCGTCCTGCAGGTGTCCCTTTGTCTGTCTGTCCAGGTCAGAAGGGACTACAACTCCCATCATCCTTCACTGCTTCACCACAACAACAAGTCCATTACTTCTTAGTAACATGTGACTCCACTGTCGCTGCACGAGTGAATTTTGTTTTTATACAAACAGATTAAATACAAATGAATTTGCCCTAAATTAAAATATTCGTGAGTAGGAGTTGAACCACATTTGAATCCACATCATTTCATAATTCCCCAAAGGTTTCTGTGGTTTAATAACAAACCAAAATCTAATTTAATCTAATGAATGTAAATGCTATTATTCCAGCATTAAAACAGGTTTTCAGGTCACGTCCCCCTCGAATGAGACAATCAATAGATTAAAAAAATCAATCGGGGCTCAAACACATGCTGCGACATCTACGTTTGATTTAATAGCATGAATATTAATTTCCACCACATCTGACATCACCTGACCTCCCACTGCTGTATTTCAGCCCACTGGTGTGGGCGGGGCTGACCTCCAGATCCATGTTAAACTGATTTATTATCCTGGCGAGGAAACAACAGCTATAAAACAAACCAGTGGAGGTATTTGTCCTTACTGGTTTCAGACGGTTCGTGGTGTGGGCACCAGTCGGCGGCTCCCTGCAGCGCCGGAGACAAACCGGCTTCCTGTGCCGCGCCTCCGGCACACGACACAAGGCCCACCGTTTTAGTTTTCCGTGGAACATTAATATTAATTTCTTTACCGAGCTCTAAGATGACAAGTCGCCACAACTCGTTTTATCTCATCTGCAAAAAAGAACTCATTTGCATTCCTCCTGTATTTGATTCTTCGTGTCACTGCGTCTGAGTTCGGTTTCATCCCGGCTCAGTTTGTGTTTTCAGGGACGCGACAGTCAGAGGAGAGCGAGAGGAGGAGTCCAGGGTTCAATATCCTGAAGTCTGACCTCCACCTGCCAAACATTTCAAACAATTACAAGTGTCCAGAGTCTCCACCAGTTCTTCTCTGCACCGAGGAAACGCCGCTGGAGCAGAACTTACTCCGACTCCATTTCTATCTCTATTAATAATCCTGTTGTCGTAGGAGATCGATCGTTTTCAGCAGGATAGATTAAGATGACGTTTCCATTACACAGGAACAGGGTGAGAGGGATTAATGATACAACAGGAGTAATTAAATCTCATCTCACAGAAGGAGACACATCAGATACAGACGCTGTTAAACCACATCGATAGAGATGCTTGAAATAAATCAGCTGCTGATCACAATCGGCTGCTCTCGCCTGATGGAGATGATCCTGAACTTCACCGATAAGAAGAACAGATGTAAAATAGACGAGAGACGCAGATGAATTAACGATCAGTGTTTTCATCACCCGGTGTCGGAGACGGTTTCTGTTTCCGTCCAGACACGAGTTAAAAAAAGGATAATTAAAAAGCTGTAAATGAAAACGAGCTTTCAAACGATTTACTTTCTGACGAGTGTTTAAAATGTTGAAATCAAACTCGGATGTCGAGCAGCAATTCGGTTCAAGTCCTCCGAATCCTTGATATTTTTCAATCTCTGAAATGCGTCAATTGGTTTTTATCTCCTGCTGGAAAATCTAAAAGTGATCGGAGCTTTGAGAACGAGAACGTCAAAAAAGAAAAACAGCCAGAATATCAGTGAATCAATCAGGCTGCACCAAATCACACAAACACCAGGTCCCTAAATATGAACCATTTCTTATTCACCAAGATCCTTGAATTACTCTCTGAGAAATCAGTGAAATGTCAGAAAAACGTCTAAATGCAAAATAAATAAAATCCTGGATCTTCTTTGACCCTTGTTCCTCCGTCACACGAGTGTTCTATGAATCTGTAGCTTCTGTGAAATCTGATTCAAACATCGAGCCAGCGTGAACATCAGCTCCCGAGTGCAGCTCGAGACTCAATCACAACTGATTCAAGGAGCCGCTTGATTTGAGATTTCTATAAAACTCACAACACACGGGCCAGAACATTTTACACTGCAGAAAAAAACAAAGTGAAGTCTAACTGCCAAAATGGTTCAGTACAGGTCGTCACCTTCCTCCATGTGAGACATGTGTCTTTTATTTATAATGTTTTATGCGAATTTTTCAAAATATTTAGGAATTTGTCTTTTTCCTAATTGAATTCTGTTTTTGTTGATAGTAAAAATCCCCATGAATTAAACAAACGTGCACTAACCTTCAGAAAGAGTTCAGTGTTTAATGCAGTTTGCTGTAAGTGGAGAGATGAACAGATCAAATCTTATAAACAGACTGATCCCGGATCAGAGCTCGTTGTGTGTGTGTGTGTGTGTGTGTGTGTGTGTGTGTGTGTGTGTGTGTGTGTGTGTGTGTGTGTGTGTGTGTGTGTGGTGTGTGTGTGTGTGTGTGTGTGTGTGTGTGTGTGTGTGTGTGTGTGTGTGTGTGTGTGGTGTGTGTGTGTGTGTGTGTGTGTGTGTGTGTGTGTGTGTGTGTGTGTGTGTGTGTGTGTGTGTGTGTGTGTGTGTGTGTGTGTGTGTGTGTGTGTGTGTGTGTGTGTGTGTGTGTGTGTGTGTGTGTGTGTGTGTGTGTGTGTGTGTGTGTGTGTGTGTGTGTGTGTGTGTGTGTGTGTGTGTCGAGTTACCCCATGAAGAGCTCCAGCAACGAGGGAGGGTGGACACTGACAAACTCACACATACATACACACACACAGTTTCTGAGCAGCCCATACTCCCCACTGATTTAACACACGCACGCACACACACTGCCACTTCATTCACTCGCTCACAACCTGACAGGCTTGTTGTTTCCAAAACACACACACACACACAAAGCCTGTGAGTGTCTATCTGTATGTGTATCTGGTGCACAAGATGCAGCTGTCATGCAGGATTTCTGCATGTGTGTGAAATAAATATCAGTTTGATAGAGCAACAAAGAGTGTGTGTAATGTTAGCTGTTGCATGTTCTGCTCTGTGTGTGTGTGTGTGTGTGTGTGTGTGTGTGTGTGTGTGTTCTAGCTCGTATAGCTTTCATAAACCGTCATGACTGAAAACCATCGACAGCAACACAAACGGGTCTATTTCGAAAATGCCACATGTGTCGTTGGTGCAATTTTCAGGAATAAAAACCAACGATGTGCAGAATCTAAAGGTTGAAATAAAAGCTTACTACTGCTGGAGCCTGTGTGTGTGTCTGTGTGTGTGTGTGTGTGTGTATTGGGCTGAAAGGTCAGGTGGCAACAGCAAATCACAGCTGCATTTCCTTGGAACCCGGCAACACGAGTGTGTGTCAGAAGAAATAGCAGCGTGTCAGAGCAGGAAGAGGAAAAGAGAGAGAAAGTGTGAGTGTGTGTGTGTGTGTGTGGAAAAGTCACCGAGCGAGGAAGGGAGAGTGCACCCGAGCTGTGTGTGTGTGTGTGTGTGTGTGTGTGTGTGTGTGTGTGTGTGTGTGTGTCGGCGTTTGTGACAAATAAATAGCAGCCAGAGAGCAAGCGAGCGTGCTCTGATTTGGAGACTGGCAGCATGACTGACTGATCCCTGCATCCATATCATAGGATTAAACAGCCTGACACGGCGGCAACACAATGGCACAAAAATATGAGACACAAAAAAAAAGTCGGTCAATGGGAAAGGAAATGTGATTAGAAACCAGAACACGCAGGAGGGAGATAATATTAAAAATCTGACACACTTTGAACGTACAGTGCAGCAGCTGGGAGGAGGTGGATGTTCACGCTGTCACCGGGCAGTATAGAGAGGAGGAGGAGGAGGAGGAGGAGGAGGAGGAGGAGGAGGAGGAGGAAGAGGAAGAGGAGGTGCCGCCAAATCTGAGCCTGTCCAATGATCCCAGAGCCAAGACACACTTCAGTCCCCGTCAGGGACAACCTGTCCAAACGCCTGCACACCTGCTCAGAGACCTTCCTCCTGCTCGTCCTCCTCAGCCACACACTCTCATCTTCATCATCATCATCCTCCTCTTCATCATGAAGCCAGTAGTGGGACTGGTGTCACAGGTCGAGCGTATGGTCTCTGTGTGTATGTCCCACACCGGCTGGCTGGCTCACCTAATTATTCATGATCTTTATGTAACGAGGTTGTGAAGACGAACTGGGTCGAGCACGAACCGGATGAACTTGGAGAAGAGGGGAAAGTCATGGGAAGGAATTTATATATAATATAACCTCAAATTCTACTGGTAGACGCAAAACAACACACCTGAACAAAACACACAATCTGTTTGATCCAAACCAGTTTAAACTACACTGGTTATAAACAGAAACACACTCAAATGATACGAGTGATTAAACAGAAAAGTGTATTTTTAATTCTTATACACACTGATCGCACATAAACTGGTTTTATACAGCACTGAACAAAGTGAGTGTGTTCCCATATGAACCAGTATGAAACCAGTTTAACATTAACTGGCACCAGGTCAATGTGTGTTCACCAGTCGTCCCCTGAGCCAACCAACACAACCAGCAGTTAAACTGGTTCATTAACATGTTTCAACAAACTCACCTTCATGTCTTCAAACGACAACGCTCCACAACTACACAACTTATTTATCTTATTAAAAACCAATAAGCTGCTGTTTCCACTTCACGACGCGTTAGTACAAAGTGAGTCGGTTCCCAGTTAAACCAGTTTGAACCACATCAGCTTTTAAACAGAAACTCTGCAGAATTATACAAGTGAAGAAACTGAAAAGTGTATTTATATATGAAACGGAGTGTGTTCCCATATGAACCAGTATGAAACCAGTTCCATGTTAACTGGCACCGAGTCAGCGTGTGTTCACCAGTCAGCAGCGCTGCTCGGAACCAGTGCAACCAGCAGTTAAACTGGTTCATTACAGTCTTTAACTCCAGCTCGTGAATCTCCACATGAAACCGATCGAACCGTTAAACTGCGGATCGGTTCCGACCGCGGGACATGGTTCCGGTCCGGTTCGGGTCCGGCCCTGGTCCGGTTCTGTCCCAGAAAACTGGTCAAAAAGCGGCTGTACCGTTACAGCCATCCCGTGGAAAGCGGTGCACCGCGGGGGAGGCAGGAGCTAGAGCCGCCCGGCGGAGAGGCTCGCTTAGCGGGCAGCGTGTCTGCGAACAGCCGCTGACTTCACCTCAGATGACCCAGACTGGCTGTCTGCTAGCTAGCCCCGTTTGAACCGCACGTACCGCGGCAACAACAACACTGTCCCCGGCGCTGCGAGCACCGCCTCCCCGCTGCTGCCGCTGCCTGACACCGGGGGCAGACAGGGCACACACCGGGCTGCTTTCAGCGGGGAAGCGGTAACTCGGAGCGGGGCAGACGGGGAGAGGGAGCCGGCCAAAACAAGCGCGTTCCCCCGGCACGAAGCACAACATCCAGCCAGGTTCCGCGCCGCTGGAGCGGGTGAAGGCTAAAGCTAAAGCCCTTAGCCCCGTCCGTCAGCAGCGGGCTAGCGGGCTAACGGCTAGCTCCGCCGGGCGGACTGTGCACTTTCACCGGGGTGGAGGAGCTGGAGGGGGCGAAAGTTGACTACCAGGAAAAAGCCCCAACCGGATGACATCCACTAGTCTGACAACTATCCCCATAAACACGCGCACACAGCCGCCACGCTGCCTGTAAAGTTCCCTGACAGACACACACCTCCGGGCTGGAGGTTCCCCCGGTGGTTCCCCGGCTGAGCGGCGGGGATGGAGGCTCGGAGCCCCGGCGGCCGGTGGCTAACAGCCGCGGCGGCGGCGGCAGCAGCCTGGCCGCGGACACACTCCCACAGCCAGGCGGCTACCGGGCTGCACCCGACCCGCGGTACTAACTTCACCCGGGCGGTCACTTTGCGGTTCCGCGGAGTTCAACCCAGGACAAGTTCCCCGCGTGTCCTACCTGGCAGGAGGCTCCGGCGGCGGCAGGCGGCGGTGGGCAGGTCGGTCCCCGGTCCGGAGCGGCGCGGCGCGGGGCGCATATAGCTAGCGCGGGCACGGTAAGGACTGGAGCATCGAACCTAAAGCGGAGGAACCTGCTCGCTGCTCATAGGGGGGACGACTGCAACCACATGATCCCATACGTCAGCGTGCATTTGCATAGGATGCCAAACTGATGCTGGAGTCCAGGTGACGCGCGGATGTACACAAAAGTTTGACGGAGGCTCGGACCCGCAGCGGCCGGGCTGCGGTGGAGGGGCGCGGGGCTGCGGGGCAGGCTGCAGCCCCGCAGCCCCCCGGGTCCCCGCGGCTGCCCCGAGCTGCAGCCCCCGAGCTCCGGCGGGGGGAGCGACTCCCTCCTGCAGCTCAGCCCCCCCCGGGGCTCCTGCACCACACTTTATCACCACTTCACCCACTTTACCTGCTGCTCCTGCTGCTCCTGCACCTCCTGCACCTCCTGCACCTCCTGCACCTCCTGCACCTCCTGCACCTCCTGCACCTCCTGCACCTCCTGCTGCAGAGGAGCTCATCACGCTCCTCACTGTTCATCAAGATTCACACAACCTGGATGTTTTCAGTAAGATGAAATGTGATGTGACACTGAATAATGTTTTAATTCCTCAAAGCACCTGTTTGATGCACGAGCTGCACAACAACCAGTTTCTATCGGAGCAGTTTTATTTCATATTCCCAGTTTGATGAACTGGTGCGAGCAGCAGAGCCGCAGTGCAGCAGCAGGAAGCTACTGGTGAACTCTGCGGACATTGTGTGTCTGCTGGTTTGTCACTGGTGTGTAGAAAGTGTCTTTGACTTATTCATCACATTTACTGAGTGTTGATTTCACTGTTTCCTCTTCGCTGCTGCAACACGAGACATCTGATCACAGAGGGAGTAAAGACTAACTCATCTTAACTTAACTAATCTTATCTTATCTTATCTTATCTTATCTTATCTTATCTTAACTTATCATCTTTGTATAATAAGCCTGTTCTATCCACGCTCCCAGTTTCCTTCATGTGCGTCACTGGTTCGCTGTATTTCTTCAGTTTACATGATTCATTCTTGTGTTGCTCCAGTTGTTGCGTTTAGTTTGGTTTGTTGTGTTTATCACCTGTATTGAATGATGCTGTATTCAGCCCGTCCCGGGGTCAGTGTCCCCTCTGTCCCCTCTGTCCCCTCTGTCTCCTCTGTCTCCTCTGTCCTCTCTGTCCCCTCTGTCCTCTCTGTCCCCTCTGTCCTCTCTGTCTCCTCTGTCTCCTCTGTCCCCTCTGTCCCCTCTGTCCCTTCTGTCTCCTCTGTCCTCTCTGTCTCCTCTGTCCTCTCTGTCTCCTCTGTCCTCTCTGTCCCCTCTGTCCTCTCTTTCCTCTCTGTCCTCTCTGTCTCCTCTGTCCCCTCTGTCCTCTCAGGACACTTTCATCTCTCTCCTGTCCCCTCTGTCCTCTCAGGACACTCTGTCCTCTCTGTCCCCTCTGTCCTCTCTGTCCCCTCTGTCCTCTCTGTCCTATCAGGACACTTTCATCTGTCTTGTGTCCTCTCTGTCCTCTCTGTCCCCTCTGTCCTCTCTGTCCTATCAGGACACTTTCATCTGTCTTGTGTCCTCTCTGTCCCCTCTGTCCTATCTGTCCCCTCTGTCCCCTCTGTCCCCTCTTTCCTATCTGTCCCCTCTGTCCTCTCACGACACTTTCATCTGTCTTGTGTCCTCTCTGTCTCCTCTGTCCCTTCTGTCCTCTCAGGACACTCTGTCCCCTCTGTCTTCTCTATCCTCTCTGTCCTCTCTGTCCCCTCTGTCCCCTCTGTCCTATCTGTCCTCTCTGTCCTCTCAGGACACTTTCATCTGTCTCCTGTCTTCTCACCAGACGAAGTTAGAGAGCGAACTAGAAACGGAGTCAGAGAGCGACATCTAGAGGAGAAACTCGGAGCTGCACCCTGAAGGCCTGACAGATTCTTAATGATTCAGTCAGGGCGGTGACCTCTGTGACCTTTAACCTCTGCTACCGCTGTCATTAGTCATAACAGGGACGTTTACTGTGTGATTCAAACCTATAGTTTCGATGTGTTTGTTTAAATTGATTTTAATTAGAGTTTTTAATTCTGTTTGAGTGTTTTATGGGTTTTGTTATTATTACATTTAACAAATGTTTTAGTCTGAAATACTTCTTTGTGTGTTTTACATTTCTTCTGTAGAACACATTGAGTTGCTGTGGAAACAACATGGTGATGTATGTGACACTGGGACTTGAACATTGTGTTTATAAGAAACTTCTCTCTTCAGTAAATCCACGAGTTTAATGATGTTTTAAATCAACGCTGTCATTGGACCATGTTTTGGTGACTCAGCATTTATTGCTCCCATGTGTTTGTGGATGAACCATGTGAAACCATGTTGCTCTGCAGGTGCTTTCACATCCTCTGCAGTAGATGCATCAAATCCTGACGCTACACCCCCCACCCCCACCCCCCCCTACAGGTCAGATCTGGTATTTGGACCCTGGTTCTGCAGCAGCAGCTTTTCATGCGTGGAGCTGCTACTTGATTAAACTAATTCATTCTAATATGACCACACACAGGCTGTAGTCTCCGATCTGATGCATTTAGGGACCCGTCAGTAAAGAGCACACCGGCCCTTCACAGCCGAGCCAATCTTTTTACTGCAACTGGAAGTGCTTGTTGCCAGTGTCTCCAGAATACACAATCAGGTAATGTTGCCAGGCAAAAGTGCCAGCTCTAGCCAATAGGCAGAGTTTTGGCCAACATTGCTTAGCAACAAAAGTTAAAAACTGATTCACTCAAGGCTTAAAATAGTCTTTAAAATAGTAAACCAGAGGCGTCAGTGTCACACAACTGAGCAGAAAGAAGCTTCGGAGGAAACAAAGGTTGTGACAAAAACACCAGGAAGCTGAAAAGGAAAGTTTGTCTCCACACAAACAGGATTCTGCCTCACAACTGGACGTCAGTGTACAACACACAGACTCACACACTGAAGCAACACACACACGCAAACAGTGCAGACACAGACGTGTTGTCGTCTTTTTCTGTTTGTTGGCCTCTCTGTGGTTGCTTTGCATATTTTTGTCATGTTTTGCATCTTCATTGTTAGTTTTTGTGTCTTTGTGCTCATTCTGCATCTCTGTGTTTTGGGATTCATCTTGTGTCTTGTGTTAGTTTTGTCTCTTTATGGTCTTTTTCTGGTTTTCTTGTTGTTTTGTGTCTCTCTGTCGTCACACAGTGAACTGTGTAAAGCTTCCGTGACCCAGAGCTGGATCCAACCACAGGAAACACCTCATTGTGTTTTTAATCACATCTATTCATCAGCCAGCATCATTTTATTTTTCAGTCCAGGAAAATATGTGACACATCCTGGGAGAGGATTTGAATTTCACCTTAGTCCAAGAAATCATGTGTCTGTCAAAAGAGTGACAATCAAAAGACATCAGAAATACAAAGAGGCTTTTAGCAGGTTTCACTCACTTCAAGGTCGTAAGGTCAAAATAAAAGTGATGTCAACCTTCTAATTGATCATAGAAGTAAAGGAGTTTTCAGCTCGGAGGTTTTTCTGGTGCTGGGACTTGTCCCTGGTGTCTCCTGAGGACAGCGGCTGGACTCTGTCCTGCTTCACTCAGACAGAGACGCCTGAAAAAATCAACTTTCGGGCTGAGGGACGGTTCTGTAAACCTTCGTTCTTTCTCATCCTTTAAACAGATGAACTGAACAGAAGCCGAGCAGAGGAACCAGCTGATGCCTGACTGTCTGAGCTGCTGGTTCCTCCGGAGGTCACGAGCTCGGGTCCGTCTGCGGCTCCGCTCCATTCACACGAGCTGATTTGTGTCTGAGCCAGAAAGTGTAAACCCAGTTCAGACGGATCAGAGCCGAGCAGCAGACGGTCTGAAGCTGGAGCTGCCAGCTGACACCAGGCGGTGAAGCACCTGAACACAACATGTGGTGAGTTCATCTGATCCCAGCTCAGTCTGAAGAGAGAGAGACTCTCTGCACCTGAAGCTCCTCCCCTCCAGCCCAGAAACAAAGATGGACGACATCAGCTCCACTACAGAAGCTAAAGGGTCTCACTCCTCGTTAAGTTAGTTTGGTTTCAAATGGATACAAAACAAACACACAAACACACAAACACACTCGGTGACTAACGGGCCGACAATAAGTTCTTGACACACAAACCTTCAGTTTTGTCCTTGTCCTTCCTACGTTGCCAGAATGTTATAAGTGATTGTGTATTATTTGTGTTGTATAAGAAAAACTTACATATGTAGTTTGGGATTTATTATATTTGTGTAAAAGCCATTTTATCATGACCCTGCCCCCTTGTGGCCTGGCGCAATCAATGGTTTTCTTATGTTTCTTTATTCTTTTCTTTTTAATGTTCTGTTTGTATGAATTTGCTTCTTGTCTGTTTGAAAGTTTGGTTTCCTTCTTCTCAACGTGTTGAACCCTCGTCTGTCGTCTCCTGTCACATGACCCAGCTCTTAATGATCATGTGAAGCACACGTGTCACATGACAGAAGAGTTCCCTGTGGTTATGAACACATGGCTCATGGTTACGTTCACTCTGTGGATTTCTTTGTACAAATTTATTTTATTTCAATAAACTGTTCAAAACAAACTAAACATCTTCAGCCTCTGAAAAAGAAGTCGTCTGACGTCTGTTGTTCAGCCCTTCACCACACGGGGGCAGCACTGATCCACTGTCACGAGGAGGAGCTCTCATCTTCTGTCGTCAATCGAGTGTCAAGGTCAAAGGTCACTGCACTGACTTTTCTTTCTATGTCACATGTCCTGGAAGTAGAGTCAAGTCCAAACAGGCCTCATGCATGTTACCGTGGTGACGCAAAGGACATGCACACACACACACACACACACACAAAACACACACACAAACAGCGGCCTCGGTTGTACTTCAGTTTTATTGTTCTGAGAAGATCAATACCAAGAAAAAATGAATTCCTTCCTTGATTTAATATTTGAAAGAAGCTGGTCGGGGAGCTGTGTCAGCTGCTCTCGGACCTGAAGGCCTCAGCGACACTGAGCTGCAACTCCACACAAAATTAATAAAAAGGAAAAACACATTTCAAGAAGTGAATAAATGAGGCGCAGCTTCTTCTGACTAACTGGACCTGCTCAGACAACTGGTCTCCAGCAGTGAAACAAATTCAACAAATCAAAGGAAGAAGTGCAACTGAAGACTTTCAGCTTCCAACAGAGCTCAATGTCTACGGCTCCACTTTCTGCATAAAATGTGATAAATTAATAATCCAGAGCCGGACAGATGGAGGCTCATATGAAATCAAAGCTTCGTGATGAACGTGACAAAATCCAAAGATAAGAAAACAGATCCAGACACAGAGGGAAACAGCTGTCAGAATGAAATCTGCCTCGGCTGGTTCAACATCCAGAAACAACAGAAACACTTTTACAAAGAAATATAATAATAACTCTCATGTTGAGCTGTTACCGTTTGTCTTTGCAACTCACTTCTTCTCAGGAACAGAGCGACACCAGCGAGAGCGTAACACTGCGACAATAACTGCACACGTCGGACATAAAATGGTTTTATAAGAAACGGTAAAATGTGTCTGTGGCTCCAGGAAAATAAAAGAAACACATACATCACAGGAAGAAGGGAAAAACCAAACCATGCAAAATAAAAGACATAAATATCAGTTTGTACTGTTTTCTAACGAGCTGCAAACATTGGATCCATAACAACTAAAAAAAAGACGTAAAAGAAACTCAGATGTTTAAGTCTTAGTTTTTGTAACTGATTGTTATATTTTTGGGGCTTTGTCACAAACATTGAGTGTAAATAAAGTTGGACGACACGTTTCCTCCTCCTCCGATAAAATGAAGCCAAGGTCTCACAGTGCTTCTGACTTTGCCCCGCCCATACACTTGCTTGACCAATCCTGAGTCAGTCTCATCTGTCAATCATGACGTCTCAGTCTGTTTTAATCAAACATCAGAGATCAGAACGACCTGAAACGACAGAAACCATCTTTATTTATGTCCCATCTACCAACATGGAGGAGAAGGGTTTCAAATCTGCTTTGGCTTCATGTCGTCCATCTTTATTTAGAGTCTTTGTGTAAAACATTCAAATCAAACAGCAGATAGTGATTTTTGATGAAAACAGGGTAAAGATCAACTTTTATTTTGTTATAAATATTGTTGATACATGACTTTGTGTCTAAAGCTTTATATTTCAAAGCTAACAACGTTAGCTGCTAGCGCGACTGAGATTCAGTAAAGTGTGTGACAATGTGTGTGTCGATAAAATCAGAAAAATTGTATTATCAGATGAGTATTTGTTGAATTTAGTTTGTGTTTGATCGAGTGTGAAGTTAAACCTGACGTCAGCCGACACGTCTGCTGTCACAAAACTGAAAAACAGAAACAGACACAAACATGACAAGCGTCGGTTTGTTGTTGTGTTGCACTAAATTAACACAACACGACACAATCATCACTGAAGACTCTGGGAAGTCGATGAGGAGGCACTTCACCAACCAGGTCAATAACCAGCTGCAACTTTCAGACGTTTTGTTTTGAGACTTTGGATGAGACGACAGATCAGTCGATGCTGTTTCCATGGCGACACGTCGGTCTCCACTGAGACAAAAATCACAAAAACATCATCAAACTGTTTCTCAGAGTTAATTCGATGGCATAGATCTGTTAAAATAGCAATGTCCATATCAAACCCTCCACGTCAGGCACTTGTTGATTAGTCCATGAGGGCTCCAAACCGTCCAATCAGAAACAGCTAGTGGCCCTCTGTCCTCCAATCACCTCCTCTCAGTTAGTTAGTCCCTCCCCTCTTTAGCCTCCTCTTGGGCCCCACCCTCTGCTCCTCCCCCTCCGGGCTCCGTGCGCTGCGCCGGACGCCGGGCGACGTCAGCTCGATGGCGTCCTGGGCGAAGGCGGGGTCGTCCGGCAGCACGGGCCGGGGGGCGGGGTAGTTGGGCTGGTAGTAGCGGTACGGGTCGTCCTCATCGGCCTCGCCGTAGTTCTGGAACACATTGGACGGCAGTTGCACTGCGGGGGAAACGCCGCCGTGAGTGTCATCCTCACCCTCTGCGTCGCGCACCAGCCGGACAGGCAGACAGTCAGTGAGCGCCCAAAACAAAGATGGCCGACCCGCCACCACAGGAAGCAATGTTGAGGCAATGGTTTGGATTTTGATTGGGTTAGCGAGACAGGAGGAAGGGGCGGGGCAAGAAGAAAGGAGTAAGAGACACAGAAGGACAAGGGTTACCAAGGGTTACCAGGAGTTACCAAGGGTTACCAGGGGTTACCAGGAGTTACCAGGGGTTACCAAGGGTTACCAGGGGTTACAAAGAAATACCAGGAGTTACCGATGGTTACAAAGCGTTAAAAAGGGTACTAATGATTAAAAAGGGGTTACCAAGGGTTACCAAGGGTTGCAGATGATTAGAAAATGTTACCAACGGTTACCAAGACAAACAGTTTTCAATTTCAAAGCAACAATGAGTTAAATGAGAGACTCTTGGTGTAATGTCTTCATGTTCTGCCAGGACAGCATTAGACTTGTTATCTGTTAACTCACATTCAAACTGCCGCAGTTTAGCTGATTTAATGTTTCTCAGGTGAAATGTGTCAGAGTAAAGTTCTCTGGGGTTAGAGCAGCGAGCAGTTTGCTTTAAAGACGTCAAGAGAGATTAAACTTTAACGCTGAGTCAGTGAAGCTTGTTTGGGTAAAGAGGCACCGGGTGATCGTAATCTAGAAGAAGAAGTGAGGAGACGTCAGAGACCAGTTCAACCAGTGAGACCACAGCTGTGGTGACACCTCACACAGTCTGGACTCCAGTGAGTCACATCTTCAGCAGGACCCGACGTGTGAGGGTCAGGACTGAAGGTCACCGAGAGGTCACAGACGGTGTCACATGACGCCCCTGCAGGCCGCGAGCTGCACAGCAAGGTTTAGACCGCGCTGCGACCTTTGACCTCAACACAAAGTTAATATGAACAGGGTCATGCATTCACCAGACGACTCGCTGAGGGTTTTCTTTTAGAAATATCACTTTGAGAAAGAACTGAATAAAAGTAGGATTCATCCTGTGAAGCTGTTAAACCTCTGGAAAAGGTTTGTGTTGTGATATTTACAGTATATGGATTGTTTTCTATGAGCTGATGTGATTAGAAATGAGCTCAGAGTGTCACTGTAGTTGTAATGAGTGATACCTGTAAGAGAAACCCCCCCGAGCAGCGTCACACACACACTCGTTGTGTTGAGATGCAGAATTCAGGGATTTACTGATCGACTCTAAACGTGCAGCCGCAGCTTGAAGCTTCAGTTCACTGGTTCCAAGTTAAATGATTTTCCTTCATCCCATAAAAACAAAGGACATGAATCTGATTAAATTGATTTTGTGAAATGACAAGTCAGTGTGCTGTTTCCACATTAGACTGCAGAGGGCGCTGTTGCTCATAACTGTCACATAGTTTAGCTTTAAGACAATTTCTGTTTCTAGTTTTGACTCATTTCAGATTAATGGACTGATATTTAGGATTTGTGTAAATAATTAATGATCAATGATTTGGGTTCCGTGAACCTTAAAGACGACTTCAGAGATGATGAAGCTTCGAAGTTAAACATTCACATCTCATCCAAACCCAACACACACAC
This sequence comes from Pseudopleuronectes americanus, assembly GCA_038501795.1. NCBI lineage: Eukaryota > Metazoa > Chordata > Actinopteri > Pleuronectiformes > Pleuronectidae > Pseudopleuronectes > Pseudopleuronectes americanus. The sequence continues at coordinate 571,882 of CM076731.1, forward strand.
ACACACAGACACACACAGACAGACACACAGACAGACAGACAGACAGACAGACAGACAGACAGACAGACAGACAGACACACACACAGACAGACAGACAGACAGACAGACACACAAACACACACATACACAGACAGACACACACACAGACAGACAGACAGACAGACAGACAGACAGACAGACAGACACACACAGACAGACAGACAGACAGACACACAAACACACACACACACAGACAGACACACACACACACACACGGCTGCTGTCATTAAAACTGAATTCTGCTTCTTAGTGTGTGATTGTATTTGAGGTGGTTTCACCTTCAGCGACTCAGCGGAGGATCTCAGTCACATGCAGACGTTTAACCTTTCACCTTCATGCTCAAATATACAGTTTGACTTATTTATTATAAATATGATATAAACAAGCGAATTAAGTTAGATATTAACTAACATGATGCGTGCAGACATTAGACACAGAGGTCAGGTCTACGTACCTCCTACGTTGTAGCCCACACAGGAGTTGGGGTCACAGTATCCCGGGGGCCCTGAAGGGCCGACAGGACCCGGGACCCCAGGCCGACCGGAGCCCCCAGGGTTCCCCGGTCGCCCTGACGGACCCTGGTTTCCTTGTCTGCCCTGACCCTGAGGACCTGGGGGGAGGAAGAGGAGGAGGAAGGTTCGATCTTTTCTCCACCACATGAATGAGTACGAGTGATCTGGAGTTCAGTTTACCAGGAGGTCCTGCGGGCCCTCTGGGGCCTTGGACTCCGACTCCTAAAGATCCCTTCTCCCCCTTCTCTCCGGTTTGACCTGTTCGAAACAAGATGGAGGTGAAATGTAAGCTGGGTCAGACGGATGAGATCCAGATCTTTGAACTCCAGGTTTCTCTTCCTGTGTATCTGGGTCTCGACCGTCCTACCTCTCTCTCCAGGTTGCCCGTTCTGCCCGTTCTGTCCTGGGAATCCGGGTCTCCCTGACGGCCCCTGCTCTCCCTGGGTCCCCGGGGTCCCCTGGCGGCCGGGCTCCCCAGGGGGCCCTGGCACGGTGCGGATGGACACCGGTGGACTGGGCACGTGGTTCAGGATGGAGTTGTATCGCGCCATGTGGCCTGAAACCGAGCGGGAGGTGAACACGTGACCAGACAGATCGTGAATGAAAGAGGCTGAGAACCAAACGCTGCTGTGACTCACTCTGGATCAGCTGCTCACACACCTGCCGGGCGATGGCCTGGACCGACGCTGAGGACTGCAGGTCGCCCTGAACACACACCCCCTACTGGTTAGTACCTCCAGACTCTTTCAGAGACTGGAGCAGAGACTGAGGTGTGAGCTGCTGCATCAGTGACCCACATGTCGTGATGAAAGCTGTTAAATATCATGTAAACTGGAACATAGTTTTAAATCTGCAGATGTAAACTGAACCTCCCAAACGAACACCAGAGCTTAGGGTGTTTGTGTCTTTTCATTACACGTTGCTCTAGATCCTGAACCGGTTCTGCTCAGGATCTTTGTTCTGTCCTGAGAATCATTCTGAGTCTTTAATCCTCAGCCTGACGGACGGACACTTACCCGTTCACCTTTCTCTCCCTTGCCTCCGGCAGAACCCTGCAACACAGAAGAGTCGATGACACCAGGAGAAACACAACAAGTCAGACTGTGGAGGTCTGGAGGAGCTGAGAGGTTCAGGTCCCTGAGGTCGAGCAGGAACCTGAACCTGTGATTCTATCTTCTCACGACTGTGAACGTTGAACTTTCAATCTTCTGTTGATTCTTGTGGAACGAAGATGAAGTCACTGAATATGTGGACATGATGTTTAAAACCCTGAGGAGCTGGTTCACACCTGAGAGCTCAGGAGCCTGGCGCTGCTCTTTGTTCTCATCCTTCATGTAACTCCACTAAACTCAAACTCCAGTGAAGATGTTTGTGCCTTTGTCAGAATCAAAGATACAAAATAAAACAAACTGAACAAAACCTCCGGATGCAAACGGTTCATAATAATATATTTAATAACACACAGATGAGCCTGAGTGTGTGTGTGTGTGTGTTTGCTCAGTGGCCACTAGGGGTCACTAAATCCAAACAGTAACAAAAGATTGAGGGCAGTATGAAGTCATGGGATTTAATCAAACCAGTAAAACCAGTGAATGAAGCAGCTTCCTGTTAGAACTCAGTGTTTCGCTGACTCATCTCTGATTGGCTGAGCTGCTGCTAACGTTTGCTCGGCTCGTTTCTTTCAAAACTTCCAACGACTGAAATCATCTGATTCAAATACAGAAATAAAAACCATGAGAGGAGAGTTTTTAACACGACTCCCTTAAGTCTGACTGACACCTGGAGATTCACACAGCAGCTTTCGTCAGGTGACGGCAAACACATGAACAGATGAGTGAACAGCTGTATTGTGTCGTGTCCTGCGTCTGATTGGCCGACTCACCGGAGGTCCCAGCTCGCCCTGTTTTCCTGCAGCGCCGGTGTTCCCCGGAGCCCCCGGGGCCCCTGGCGTCCCCTGAGGACACAGACAGACGGGATGAGACACTTCATCAACACGTACGAGCATCTGTACTCCAGCTCTCACACAAACATTAAGATATGAAGTTACACAAAGACAATTAGGGATTATAATAGATGTTTCACAAACAAGACAAACAAGTCCTGCTACAGTGTAAAATAATACAGGAACAAAATTAAGAGATGACTTACTAAATCTAAATTCTATGACTTTAAATGTTGTAAGTGTCACTTACGATGGTGCCCGGGGGGCCCGCTCTGCCCTGCAGGCCGTCTTTCCCTGTGAGGCCCTGTGAAGCAGCAGATCGATGATATTTAAAGTGATGATTTCACTGTCGTTAGTATTTGTAGATGATGTCACAGAGTAATCAGCAGCTGAGTGTGTGTGATGTTGTGTTCATGTTGTGCGACTCACTCTGGGTCCTGGTGGTCCTTCTCTGCCTGTCGCTCCAGCTCGACCAGCCACTCCCTGAAACAGCAGAGGGCGTTTGTTATTGTGACCTCTGACCTCTGAGGTCAGATAAAACAGAGGAAACACAAATCTACACAGTTTCACAACAATCTGTAATTAAACAATTAACAGGATGAAAATCAGTCATAATAAAATGAAAATCACTCGGTTTTTTAGTTTAATTAATAATAAATAAAGTGATTGAGAGATAAGTGAAGTTACCTGTGGGCCTTGTTGTCCGGCCTCACCTTTCTGCCCTCTCTCTCCTGGCGCCCCCTGCAGGTACAAATAATACACATTTAGTCTAATTATTAAATAAACCGGAGTAGTTCCCAGTGAGGTCACTCGGGTGTGTACTGGTCATGGTAGGAGTGTGTTGTATGTTTTACTGGTTGTCCGATGATGGAGCGTCCGCTGTGTCCTTGTGGTCCCGGGGGCCCCTGGGGGCCCGGTACCCCAGCATCGCCCACTGGACCGGTCAGCCCCTGGAGAGACAGAAAGAGACAAGTAAGAAATGTGTATTTCATAAAGAATTTTTATTATACGATAACTTCTCAGTCACTTTATCGTGTGTGTGATTCTAAATAAAGTTGTGTTGTGGTGACGACGCAGGAGGACGTGTGTGTGTGTGTGGTGTGAGACTGGTAACTACACAAACACAACTCACCACCGGGCCTGACTCTCCACGATCACCTCGGGCTCCTCTGATTCCAGGGCCTCCCTGTTAACACACACACACACACAGTCAACACATTGAAATCCACAGCTGTGTGTGTCTGTGACGGTGTGTGTGTGTCTGTGTTTTTGTGTGTGCCTGACACAAGCAATTTGACAAATATGAATTTGAAGTTTGAAGAGTTGAAATGCACTAAAGTAAAAAAAGCAAAGATGAGATTCTGCTGGGTGTGTGTGTGTGTGTGTGTGTTGGTGTGTGTGTGTGTGTGTGTGTGCAGCTCACTGGGGGTCCAGTGGGGCCGGGGGGGCCCTTGCTGTCCTGGGTGCAGGTGCAGGATTTGGGTAAAGCCGGACAGTCGACCTCTTTCCTCTGGAGTTCACAGCGTTGATGACGAAGACGTCAACATAAAAACAAAGAGATGAAGATGAAACGTGAAATGATGAAGACGTATTTTAATTCCCACGATACACAAACTCTTAACTGGTGAATTGAAGTAATGACTTGAGATCCTTTAGAACAGGTTCATGTTCGCATCATATTTACATCAGAGGGAGATTTAGTTTGTGTCACATGACGCCTGAAGGTAAATCCCTTCAGGCGTCATGTGCTCAGTGTTCAGGAGGAAACTGGAGTGAAACCAGTTTGATCTCTAAACAGAATCGTGACCTTTGACCTCACCAGACCAGGAAGTTCACAGCACTTGTCTCTGTTGGCCCAGGACGTGCTGCACACGATGTCGAAGCTCTGGAGCTGGAACTGTGACGACAACACGACAACGACACAAACACAAAGTCTGAATATGAAGCTGCAGCTTTCAGACATGAAGCCAGTGTGTGTGTGTGTGTGTGTTTGTGTGTGTGTGTGTGTGTGTGTGTGTGTTGTTCTCACCGGTGCAGAGTGGTCCTTGTTCTGAACCATCCGGCCCAGAACCTCCAGCCCGTCCGTGGTGATGTTCCCGGCAGCGCTGATGGTTTTCTCCGCCACCATCTTGCAGTCGATCACCACCTTGGCGCTCGTCTTGCTGATGGCGATGTGAAGCTGCACGAGAGGAAACACACACACGTTGGTGTGTCACGCTCTGATCATGTGATAACGCACTTTAATCTACATCAGTGGGACCAACAGTAAAACCTCAGATTCCATCACAGAGCGTGTTTCAATCTGTCGTCAGATGGAAACACAACGATAAACATAAACAACATAAACACAGGACTGGATCCGGAGCGTGAAGCGACCCCATCTGATCTGAGCTTTAAAGATCAACACACACTTTTCTATAGGTTACAATTAAAATTCACAGTGCAAATTAAAGTGTAAAAATGTTCTGCCAAAGAGAAAATTCAAAACACACAAACAGCTCTAAAGAAAACGGGTCGTAAACGCTGCTCTGTAATTTAGATTCTAAATAAAAACCAAACGTACGACTGGATTCACTCCCGAGGTTACGTTCTTCTTCATGGGTTCGGTTTGTGGGCGGGTGGCCGCCAGCGTCAAGGTGCATTACCGCCACCTACAGGATCTACCTTTCACTTTGTTTAAAGGCTTCCAGGATGTAAACGCAGCTTTTTATTCACTTTGAGCCGTTTAAATGTATATGAATGTTTACACAGACGAACAGTGACTGTATATAAAGCAGACAGCTGTGAGCATGTGTGACTCGGACCTTATGGAAGCTCCCGTAGAAGAGCTTCTGGATCTCCGTCCCTTCGAAGGTCACCCTCTGAAACTCTCCTTTGTAGTCGTGGTTGAAGAACGTCAGCGTCTTTCCTCCGTCTGCAGGACGACAGAAAAACAACCTGAACTGGACCTGAAGGAAACATCAGAACACTGAACTTCTTCTAACACGAGGAACAAAGCAGGAACTCTAACACAACCACCTTTACTTTTTGTTATTTTTAAATTACTTTGGGAACATTTAGGATATTTCTCCGCCTTGAAGCAGAACAGATCAGGGTCCAGACTCTTCAGTAAACCAGTGAGGGACCGGACTGGTTTGTAGAACCATGAGGTGGAGACTCACTGTCCAGGATGACTCCCACCAGCGGCTGGTTGTTCTTGTTCAGGATCTCCCACAGGGCGAAGGGCTCCTGGGGGGTGCGGGGCAGCAGTCTGAACAGCAGGCTGATGGTGTAGTCGGAGGGGAGACCCTCAGGGTGGAGGAACCTGTCGGGGGGGGGACATCAACATCATATTCATCCCACTGCACACAAAACATCTGGAATCCCCCTAGAGGGCAGTAGTGAGCAACTCCTGAATTCAGCTAAATGGCTTCAATGGTTTTTTACATTAAGAATTCTAATATTTGCTCATTTAGTATTTATCAAAATGTGACTTCATTTTTCTTTATTTCTGTTCAACAAATAGAGGAACACGTAAAGTGTCAGCTGGTTCGTGATGTCACACGTCCAGAAAGGTTGTTACGATTTAAAATCTAAACATCGGATCCAGTGGAAGTAAATCTTCTGTTTCTAACCTCATAGAGAAATAATAACTATATTTTGGACTTATGAACGTGTTGTGTTGGTTCTACAGCTCAACAGCGCCCCCTACACATCCTGTAGGCCCCCCTGCTCTCCTGTGTGTCGCTCTGTGAGGTGTGTCGCTCTGTGAGGTGTGTCGCTCTGTGAGGTGTGTGTCGCTCTGTGAGGTGTGTGTCGCTCTGTGAGGTGTGTGTCGCTCTGTGAGTGTGTGTCGCTCTGTGAGGTGTGTCGCTCTGTGAGGTGTGTGTCGCTCTGTGAGGTGTGTCGCTCTGTGAGGTGTGTGTCGCTCTGTGAGGTGTGTGTCGCTCTGTGAGGTGTGTGTCGCTCTGTGAGTGTGTGTCGCTCTGTGAGGTGTGTCGCTCTGTGAGGTGTGTCGCTCTGTGAGGTGTGTGTCGCTCTGTGAGGTGTGTGTCGCTCTGTGAGGTGTGTGTCGCTCTGTGAGGTGTGTTCGCTCTGTGAGTGTGTGTCGCTCTGTGAGTGTGTGTCGCTCTGTGAGCTGTGTGTCGCTCTGTGAGCTGTGTTGCTCTGTGAGGTTGTGTCGCTCTGTGAGGTGTGTGTCGCTCTGTGAGGTGTGTGTCGCTCTGTGAGGTGTGTCGCTCTGTGAGGTGTGTGTCGCTCTGTGAGGTGTGTCGCTCTGTGAGGTGTGTCGCTCTGTGAGGTGTGTGTCGCTCTGTGAGTGTGTGTCGCTCTGTGAGGTGTGTCGCTCTGTGAGGTGTGTCGCTCTGTGAGGTGTGTGTCGCTCTGTGAGGTGTGTCGCTCTGTGAGTGTGTCGCTCTGTGAGGTGTGTGTCGCTCTGTGAGGTGTGTGTCGCTCTGTGAGGTGTGTGTCGCTCTGTGAGGTGTGTCGCTCTGTGAGGTGTGTGTCGCTCTGTGAGGTGTGTGTCGCTCTGTGAGGTGTGTGTCGCTCTGTGAGGTGTGCGTCGCTCTGTGAGGTGTGTCGCTCTGTGAGGTGTGCGTCGCTCTGTGAGGTGTGTTGCTCTGTGAGGTGTGTGTCGCTCTGTGAGGTGTGCGTCGCTCTGTGAGGTGTGTGTCGCTCTGTGAGGTGTGTGTCGCTCTGTGAGGTGTGTGTCGCTCTGTGAGGTGTGTGTCGCTCTGTGAGGTGTGTCGCTCTGTGAGGTGTGTCGCTCTGTGAGGTGTGTCGCTCTGTGATGTGTGTGTCGCTCTGTGAGGTGTGTCGCTCTGTGAGGTGTGTGTCGCTCTGTGAGGTGTGTCGCTCTGTGAGGTGTGTCGCTCTGTGATGTGTGTGTCGCTCTGTGAGCTGTGTACCTGGTCGGCTGTGCCAGCAGAGCGTCGCTGTGCAGGTGGAAACACGGGAACGTGTTGAAGGTTCCAGGAACCATGGAAACGCCGGAGACGCTGCTGTACCGAGTCTCCACGAGGCCGAAGAGCTCCATCATCCTGAAACCTGACCACCAGGGACACAAGTGAGTGTGTGTGTGACTGTGACTGTGTGTATGTGAGTGTGTTGTGTGTATGTGACTGTGTTGTGTGTATGTGAATGTGTTGTGTGTATGTGAATGTGTTTTTTGTTTGTATGTGAATGTGTTGTGTGTATTTGACTGTGTTGTGTGTATGTGATTGTGTTGTGTGCATGTGCAGCGTGTGGTTGCAGTGTGTCCTCAGGACCAGTGTACTCTACAGTAGATTCACATTCAGGGGTTGTGTGTCTCTCACCTGGTGTTGTGCTGCCACTCATTGGTACTGAAGGACAAGCTGGAGAAAACACAAACACCAGACACACACACACACACACACACACACACACACACACAGAGACACACATGAATTTGGATTGAAGGTCACGGTGCTGTCTATAACCTGGAACCTGAAGGTCACTCACTGGCCGTGGCGGCTTCACACACGAAGGTCACCAGCTTCTCCTCGATCTTCTTGAAGGCGTCCAGGTCGTCCACGAAGAACACGTGTCTGTCGCTGGGCTTGCTGGCGATGCTCACCAGCTCGCCGTAGTCTGCGTCCGCGAAGCCGATCGCAAACACGATGTAACCTTCACACAGAGAAGATCCAGAGTTTAGACTGAGTCCTGAACCTGAACCACGAGGAACCAGGAGAACCAGAAGAACCTCTGACCTTCCATCTGCATCTCCTTGGAGACCTTGTTGACATCGTCCTGGGAGCGTCCGTCCGTGAGGACCACCAGGACGTTGGGGATTCCCCTCCGGACTCCTCCCTCCACCGTGAAGATCTTGTCCTTAACGTGTTGGATGGCTCGACCTGATTGGACGACAGATCCACCAATCAGACCCAACCAATCCACACAGGAATGATTCATTGGTCTTTTCATCGTTAAAAACCGACTGGAGACGATACAAGACGAGGTGTGAGGGTGTGTGTGTGTGAGGGTGTGTGTGTGTGTGTCGCCGCAGGACGAACTGGCTGCTCTGTAAACACTGATTAATGAGTTCACTTCACACTGCTTCCCAACAGACACACACAGAGAAACACACACTCACAGACGCACAGACATACAAACAGACACAAACACATAGACATTCAAACAGACACACACACTCACAGACACACACACAGAGAGGTTGTAGGTGCGAACACAAACATCACGTGTTGTTATTGACAAATCACACGAGCAGCCGCACACTATTTGTGCACAGATTAAATTTCCTGCAGCTCAATACGTATTGATACTGTCATTAGGAAGGTGTGTATTTGTTTGTGTGTGTCTGTGTGTGGGGGGTGTGGGGGGTGTCTCTGGGGGTGTGTGTTAAAGCTGTTGATTCGTCTCACACAGTGAGAAATGTCCTGGTTTCACCTTGTTTGTGTTTTCACACGTCTCAAAGACGCCGTGGGACAATTTGAGTTTGTGGGAATTATATCACAACTTAAAGAGTCGGTCGGGGTCACGTGACCTCTCCTCAGGGAGAACCCCTCTCGAGTCAGATCTCCTCTCTCACCCGTCTTCGTGTTTCCTCCCTTGTAGGAGATCCTGTTGATGGCGTCCAGCAGTCGCTCCTTGTCTCCGTAGGAGTTCAGCTTGAACTCGGTGCGAGCGTCGTCACTGAACTGCACCATGGCGACCTGTTGCCAAGGAAACAGATCAACAACAAGCTCTACAAAGAGGAAATGATGAATTCTTTCAAAATACAAGTCGTTTACAGATGAAACATTTTCCTCCTTCCACAGATTTAACAGTCACAAGCGGAGCAGCTCTCAAGAAAACATCTGACTGAGCATCTTTACAATGAAACCATCGTGAAGGTCGCAGCCGTCATAACTACACTTCATTCACTTTAACACAACATTTAAACTGCCATCAGTAGAGTAAAAGATTTCTATTATATTTATATATTTATATATGCAGTGCAGGGGTTCCTCAGAGAGAGAAACCAACCTGAGTTCCGTCCGGCCCGATCACGTCCAGAGCTCCGGTCGTGCTGGACAGGAAGCGGATGATCTTCAGGAAGCTCTCGTCCCCGATGCTCCAGGAGCCGTCGACCAGGAAGACCAGGTCGGCTTTGGCTGCTTTGCAGACTGGAGAGAGAGAGAGAGAGAGAGAGAGAGAGAGATTGTGTTTAAAACCAAATACACTAAATACAACAGCTTGCTCCTTCAGAATAAAAGCACCAGAGTCACCAGAAAAACTAAAACTCTGTGATTCTACCAGAATAAAACAGGAACATGAAATCCTCTCTTACCTTCTTTGGCCGGGGGGATTGTGGGTAGCGCGGTGGTGGTCGGGGGTTTGGTCGGCGCCGGAGTCGGGACGGGAACTAAAAACACAAGAAACACACACATAGACCAAAAGACCTACAATTAGAGCGACATTAAATAATAAAACCGTCACCAGGTTAGGGTTCGGGAACTAAACTCAGATCAAACAGATCACACAGAGATCAAAGACAGATCAAAATCACCGGGTTCAGATCTGTCATCTCAGTCCCTGTATCATTTATCGTCTGCTGTCGACATCAAACTGTCTCTCAACTCCTCACCTCCAGCTCTGTGTGTGTGTGTGTGTGTGTGTGTGTGTGTGTGTGTGTGTGTGTACGTACGTGTCCTCTCCACAGCAGTGACTGCAGGGCCCTCGCTGCCGTCCTGCAGCTGAGTGTACACACTGATCTTGTATTGTGTGTTGGGCTTCAGGTTGTTGAAGCAGTGTCGACTGGCTCCTCCACTCAGCTTGGTCTCCTGCTTCTGTCCGTCTACACAAACACACACAACTCGTTACTCTGGTTCACATGGATGAAGATTTCTGATCTGAGTCGGGAGCTTTGTGTGTGTGTTAGTCCTGGTGTGACACTGTAATGTAGTGCGAACACTAAAGAATCTGGATTTGTGCTCGTTCCATTTTGAAATGTTCTGAATTCTAGAGAGAAACAGTCTCTAAATCCACAGAAGTTGATTCATTGCAGACTTTGATGAAAACGTTTCTCTGACTCGTTAACAACACAAAGGTTTGAGTGCAGCTCCGTTTAAACAGATGAACATAAATCCTCATTCAGGTCCATTGTGTTGAGATTACACGTTACACTTTATATTATATATTACATTTTTATTACATTACATATTTGTTTTTAAGTGTGACTTATAAAGCAGTTTGGAACTTGTTTTTTAACAGTGATTATACACACAACTTAATATTATTATGAAGTTAATGTGTATTTTTATATTATATTATATATAGTTCATCTATTTCTATTTTCTCTTCCCTTGATCTGACACAACAAGCTGTGGTGACTGTGATTACTTGTCAGACGTGATGTCGACCTTTGTGTGTGTGTGTGTGTGTGTGTGTGTGTGTGTCTGTCTGTGTGTCACCTCACACAGTGGGCCGAGCACAGAGCGGCTCAGTGTGTGATTGCACAGTTAAACCTTTAAGAGCGTCAGTTCCTCTGTGATGAGAGACAACGATAACTCTGTCACAGCGAGCATTCAGGCGTCTGGACACCCCGCGTCGCATTCTGAAACCCCCACTGATGAAAGCATGTGACCCCTCGCTGCCTCCAACACGATAAACGTCCTCGTCAGGCTGAGAATCCAGAGGCAGGAGACACTTTGTGAATGATGTCATGTAAACAGCTGAATGGAACATTCTCTAATTGCCTCTGTATTGAAGTACACACTATGTGAGACGTGCAGTGTCCACGTGTTGTGGGTCAGAGGTCAGCTCCCTCCGGACTCACACCAGGTTCATGTTTATATTAAAACTCTTTTCTTGATCATGAACCTGTGAACCTGTGGGGAAGAGAGAGAGAGAGAACCTGCTGTACTCACTGAGGAGCGACTCCATCACCACCCGGTAGGCGCTGGCGTGTCGGTGCGGCTGCCACTGGGCGCACAAACCCGTCATCCTCACCTGGTACACACTCAGGCTGGTCACCCCCAGGTCCACTGCACAGACACAGACACACACTTTCTTTACTTCACTCAGGAACAACCTTATTGTTACCACAGAAACACAAATACTGCAGATGTTAAATCTCTGGTCTCGTTCAGGACTAAAAATATCGAGTGCGAGGCTGAAAGTTTTCTTCTCTACACAATGTTGTTGTCATGAAGCCGCACACAATCACATCGGAGAAACCACACAACAGATTTAAAACGTCTGGTCGTCGCCTTCAAGGAGGCAGGCGAGTTATTTACAGACGGGGGGAGAAGTACAGCTGCAGACACACACACACACACACACACACACACACACACACACACACACACACACACACACAACACACACACACACACACACACACACACACACACACACACACACACACACACACACACACAGTACTTATGCAAATGCTATGTGTGCATTTTCCAGTCAGCGTTTGAAAGCCTCACTTATTCTGGGTTCAGACACATCTTGTGTTTCTGTGGTGAGAACTAACTCCTTCATCACGTTAGAGTTTCACTCTAAAGTGAGCAGAACGGTGCAGAAGGTGATGGACGGGAGATATTACAACTTCAGGGTCTGCTCGCTCTTCATCTCTTTCTCTCTCCATCTCTTTCTCTCTCCATCTCAACACCCACTGGGTCACATGGATAATTCTAACAGCAGGTGTGAACAGGTGATCACATCCTCATCTCCCTCTTGTTTCAACCCATCTCTCTCCTCTCTCTCCTTCTCTCTCTCTTTAAGCCGACACTTGTTTCGAGAGCTCTTTGCCAGAGAGGAATGAAAATGGATGAAAGGGACGGAGGTTCAGTTCCTGCTCAAGGACACTTCAAAATGAACGCCTGTGGCTTCGCCATGTCATGTCCATGGGGACATACAAACTAGGAATAAAACATTTTCATCAGTAGATATTGATCCTTAAAGAGATAACATATGTATTTGTAAAACAATGTTCGTAAATAAGTTCAGTATCACATGAACGTGTCGGCATCGAACTCACGGGTCTTGGCCTTCCCCGACAGAGCGTCACTGGAGCCCGTGGTGTACGAGGCGATGACCCTGACGCTGTACTCCGTCCCGCTGAGCAGGTTCAAGATCAGCATCGTCTGCACGTCCTCGCCCACGAAGGTCTCCAGGGCCGGCCCGGGGGCTGCAGGGGAGAGAGAGACATGCATTATGGGTAATGAGCGAGATACATCCTGTTTCACTCAACAGCTGATCTACTGAGGGAGTCGGGTCAAAGGTCACCGATCGAGCTCCAGTGGAGAATCAAACCCTTCTCTTAGTGTTTGGTCCTGATGTGGTGTGTGTGGTGTGTGAGTGTGTGTGTGTGTGTGTGAGTGTGTGTGTGTGTGTGTGTGTGTGTGTGTGTGTGTGTGTGTGTGTGTGTGTGTGTGTGTGTGTGTTACCAGATAGCGGCTGGTAGACCACTCTGTAGCCCATGGTGGGGGAAGGGGGGACGTCCCAGCTGATCCTGAAGCGGTTGTACCACTCCTCCGACACTCGCAGGTTCCTCGGGGCTGAAAGTGGAACTGAACACAAAACAGTTCACCATGTTATTAAACTGAATTTAAAAAAGACACTTTCCATCAGAAATATATTGAACCCTGTCGTGTTTTGGGGTCTGGACTCAAACCCGTGATGAGAAGAGAAAAGAGGAAGAGAAAGACGAGTGGGAGAAACCGGAGCGACAGAAAAATGATTCAATAAAAAGAGAACGAGTCAAAGAGTTGGAAAGAAACGATAGAGGAGAAGTGAAGGAGGAAAGATAAAAGAGAAAAACAATAAAATACACATAAAGCAAATCAAATTGAATCAGATAAAACATATCTATGGACCCGAGAAGAGGACTGGGTGGTATATCCCAATGTCAGAATGATTAAAAAGTGCTTTCATAATGGAAACTGTCATCACATACAGAAGAGAGGCAGAGGAGGGAGATAAAGAGGAAGAGGAGAGAGATAAAGAGGAAGAGGAGGGAGATAAAGAGGAAGAGGAGGGAGATAAAGAGGAAGAGGAGGGAGATAAAGAGGAAGAGGAGGGAGATAAAGAGGAAGAGGAGAGAGATAAAGAGGAAGAGGAGAGAGAGGAGGAAGAGGAGGGAGATAAAGAGGAAGAGGAGAGAGATAAAGAGGAAGAGGAGAGAGATAAAGACGAAGAGGAGGGAGATAAAGAGGAAGAGGAGGGAGATAAAGAGGAAGAGGAGGGAGATAAAGAGGAGAGAGATAAAGAGGAAGAGGAGAGAGATAAAGAGGAAGAGGAGAGAGATAAAGAGGAAGAGGAGAGAGATAAAGAGGAAGAGGAGGGAGATAAAGAGGAAGAGGAGAGAGATAAAGAGGAAGAGGAGAGAGATAAAGAGGAAGAGGAGAGAGATAAAGAGGAAGAGGAGAGAGATAAAGACGAAGAGGAGGGAGATAAAGAGGAAGAGGAGAGAGATAAAGAGGAAGAGGAGGGAGATAAAGAGGAAGAGGAGGGAGATAAAGAGGAAGAGGAGAGAGATAAAGAGGAAGAGGAGAGAGATAAAGAGGAAGAGGAGAGAGATAAAGAGGAAGAGGAGGGAGATAAAGAGGAAGAGTCACATTTCAAATTGAAAAGTTGAAAGAGTCACAAAGTTCCATCTCGAGGAGACGACTTTAGAAACAGAACAGAGAGGTTTGAACTTTTCCTTGAGGGACGTGAACCAAACAGTTTTCTCTGGTTTCTGTTGTTCAACCAACAAACCATTGAACCAATTAATGAATTAATGTGAAACCCAGTTTGGAGACATCAGCCTCGTCCTCTTTGAAATGAATAAGTATCTCCCTCTTAAATATTCAGATGTTACGTCAGATATTTAATGTTTTATTTCACTTGAGGAATAAACATCATTAACAATAGTGAGACTCAATGTTTTAACTATTTAATTCTGTCATTTGAAAATGTATTTTTACAAAGAGAATATATATATATATAAATTTCCACTTTGTCATCACAGGACATCACTCCCCTTGTTTCAGTGACTCGTCTGTTCTTCTCCTCTACTTTTTCATATTTATTGATCTCAGCTTGTATCAATAATTATTTTTCATTCTTCAAACAACTCAACACTTTCTATTCACACTCTTGTTGTTTCAAACTAAAAAACCTTTAAACCTTTTTTGTGTAAAATGCAAACGTGAAGACAAGAAAGTTTCTAATTAAAGAAACTCACAGGAAAAGAAATGATTAACATAACAACTTTTCATTTCCAGTGACTCACGTGTTCGTCCCATGCGAGCGGCGGCCGGTCCGTCTCCCTCGGGGTAAACAGGAGTGACGGCCACTTTGTACTCGGTGTCTGAGAGGAGGGGCTGAAGGACCAGGCTGCTCTGTCCACTGGGCACCGTCCTCTGGAGGGGGACACCAGGGGAGGTCAAAGGTCAGGGTTACATCACCAGGGGAGGTCAAAGGTCAGGGTTACATCACCAGGGGAGGTCAAAGGTCAGGGTTACATCACCAGAGGAGGTCAAAGGTCAGGGTTACATCACCAGGGGAGGTCAAAGGTCAGGGTTACATCACCAGGGGAGGTCAAAGGTCAGGGTTACATCACCAGGGGAGGTCAAAGGTCAGGGTTACATCACCAGGGGAGGTCAAAGGTCAGGGTTACATCACCAGGGGAGGTCAAAGGTCAGGGTTACATCCGCACAGCAGCAGTAACAAGGAAGAGAAACGCAGACAGAACGTTATCTTCAAACACATCAGGGGTAAAAGTGTAAAATGTCTTATTCCTCCATCTTTGTTTCCACTGCACTGATGTTTTACCTGTCAATCAAACATCTGGACGACACTTTGAAAATAGCCGGACTCAGAACACAACACACGCTCCTGCAGATTCACGACTTATAACTCAAAATAAAAGCGTTTGTGTTGATGATGGTGAAGTTGTGAGATTCAGGTGCTGCTTGTCCGTCCAGGTGAGTTTCATCCAGAAGAAAAACTCATCTGCTTCTCATCTTATTTTCCTGCTTCTCTGTGTGGAATCATAATCATTTATTGATTTTTATGATCATTTCTGTTTCTCAGTGGAGCTTCAGCCTCTTTATGTTTCATTCTCTGAACCCTTCGACTCGTCTCCTTCGATCCAACAGAATCATTTCTCACAAACTTAAAATCAAACAGATAGAATCAAACATGTAGAGAAAAGTAAGAAGCCAAAGTGCATCGAGGTTCTTCTGCATCGTGTTGCTCTACATTAAGAATGTGTCATGCTCTGTTTAAACATGAGGGGGCCACCAGGGGGCGATGGAGATGCTTTGTCTTCATTTGAAGTAGCTGTCATGTCGTCCATCTTTATTTACAGAATCTACGTGGAGCTCCTTTTTGAGCCGAGAGAGAAACAAACTTTTATCTGACGTCTGAACTCGAGGAAATGTTGTTTTAAATCTTTTGATACGTTAAAGGTTGAGTTGCACGGGCAGATGCCCCTCGGTCTCTCTGCCGGCTTCACATTCTGATCATGTTCAGTCTCGTCTGACTCCGCCCACCAACCCTCCACTTCCTACAGAGAACACTGAGAGCCCTGACAAATCAATTCAGCCCGTTCTGATGAGAAAGGCAGAAAGTCTCTAAACTGTCACTGAGCCACACTGTTCACACACACACACACACACACACACACACACACAACACACACACACACACACACACACACACACACACACACACACACACACACACACACAGACACTGGATGAGACGATGACACAACACAGTCCTGCAGCCGAAAACTGAATCCAAAATGTCTCCTCCTCCTCCTCCTCCTCCTCCTCCTCCCCCTCCTCCTCACCTCCCCCTCCTCTTCACCCCCCCCTCCTCCTCACCTCCTCCCCCTCCTCCTCACCTCCCCCCTCCCCCTCCCCCTCCTCCATGTTAGCAGATGGGCCTCGGACCAAACTAAACAAATCCAAGTAGACGTTGTATAAATGTTTGTCAGAGATGTTTCTGTCCTTTCAGGTCGTTCTCATCTCACTGATGCTGGTTCAAGTGTTTCTGATCAGGTTGGTTTGAATCAGTTATTTGATGCTATGACAACAGGCTGAGACGTGATGATTGACAGCTGAGGCTGATTCATATCAGGGAGGAAGTGAGGACGTGTGGAGACGTGTGGATGATCGAAGGAGGAAAAGAAGAAACACTTCAGTGTGAGAAGGAAAGTCAAACCTTCTAATCCTCCCTGGAGTAAATCTCCAGCTGGAACAACATTTAGCTGCAGAGCAATAACCTCCTGTCACTCCTGATGCAGCAGCTCTGGGTTACTGAACGCTGAATGAGGCGGAGCAGTAACAGACTTCTCTCTGGACACATGGCTGCACAGTAAAGGATTAATTAATAACTATCTTGTGTTTATACCAGCTTCCCATATATCTGAGAAGCAACAGGAGCAGCATCCGGAGGAGCGAGAGTCTCGGGTTCTAACAGAGACGTGGAACAGCTGATCCACACAGATCAGGTCCAGGGTTAAGAGCAGAGACCGAGTCGCTGCATCAGTGGAGGAGAAGAGCAGGGAAACTGAATCACTGCTCTGCTTTACATCAAAACTACATCAGTGTTTGTCTCTCTTTCTCTTTTTGAAGATGTGCCACTGCTTCCATCATCGTTATCCTCCGCTCGCTCTCTCTTCCCTCTCTTTCTCTTCCTCCCTCTCTCTCCCTTCCTCCCCCCCTCTCTCTCCATAGGGGACTTTTAATCTGAAGGTCTGCCATCCTCTTCATCAATAATCTTCCTCAGTTGAAGACCGATACTTGGGTTTATTCCTCCCTTCGTTCCATCACTTCACAAACCCCTCGTCCCTGTGCAGTAGCAGCTCAACAAGGCAGATTCCCTATGAGGTCAGGGTGCCGTTGACCTTTGACCTTTGAGCAAACCTAAGACAACACTTGAATAAATCTCCTCAAGGCGTTCTTGAGATTTCAAGGTGAGGGGGGGGGGTCTTCTCACCGTCTCCTCCGCCCGGTCGCCCTTGGCGCTGATGTAGCTGAGTCGGTAGTGACGGAGGTTCCTGGAGTCGAGCGGCTGCCAGGACACTCGCAGGCTGTAGGTGGTTTCTTCATCGATCCTCATGTTCCTCACCCCGAAACGAGGAGCTGAGACAGAAACCACTCACTTCCATGAGGAGGAGGAAACGACCACGAGGCGACGGAGGTGAAGAAACACTTACCTGCTGTGGTGGTGGTTGTCGTGGCGATGGTGGTTGTTCGTTCAACTGAAAATCAGATATTAAACATTTAATTCACCTCTAATCTCCGTCAGTGGATCTGGTTCACAAAAATAAAATATAAACCATAAACGTATGATGTCATTAAATTCACCGGTGGACTCGACCAGGATGACCTCGTCACTCTCGACCTCGTTAGCGTAGACGGCCGCGAGCAGGACCTCGTACTCCGAGTCCGGGCTGAGGCCTCGGATCAGGAAGGTGTTCAGGTTCCCATTCACCAGAGCCTGAAACCAGTAGAGCTGAAGCTGGTCAACCAGTTCAATTCAGAGAGTTTCCATATCAGATAGAGTTGTGTGATGGAGTCGTACCTCCTCACTGTCTCCTCCGTCAGTCGGCGTCCAGATGAGTCGGTACAGCACCACATCAGAGGCCGGGTGTTGCCATGACACCCTGAAGCTGTCAGTAGTGATGTCAGAGGTCTTCATCTCCAGTGGGTCTGGAACAGTCTCTACACACACACACACACACACAGACACACACAGATCATTACCATGAGGTCTACGTCTCTGAGATGCCTCCTGACTGGTTTCATCCTGGGGTCACTGGTTCTTACTGGTGGTGAAGCTGTCCGTCACGGCCTCAGCTTGTCCCTCGTCGTAGACGGCGAACACACCGACGGTGTACTCCGTCAGGGACGTCAGGTTCCTTAGCAACCAGCTGGTGACACGCCCGACCTCCACCTGTACACACAGGATCAAACAGTGTGTGACTCCTCCCTCAAATCACAGGAACAAAAACACAAACAATATTTCTTGACACAATCTATACAAACACACAATAACCCACAACATACCTGATGTTAGTGACACAGATCAATCCTCTCACCTCATTGGTCAGGACCCCGTCGGTTTTCACGTACATGACGCGGTAACCGTTCACCTTCCTGGAGGCGGAGTCCCACGTGAGCTGGGCGGAGCTATGGTCCACGTCTGAGAATCTCAGATTCCTCGCCGGAGTCAGAGGAACTGAGGTGCGACAAGTAAACAAGTAAACAAGTAAACGAGTCAACAAGTAAACAAGTCAACAAGTAAACATGTAAACAAGTCAACAAGTAAACAAGTCAACAAGTAAACAAGTCAACAAGTAAACAAGTCAACACATAAACAAGTAAACGAGTCAACAAGTAAACAAGTCAACAAGTAAACAAGTCAACAAGTAAACAAGTCAACAAGTAAACATGTAAACAAGTCAACAAGTAAACGAGTCAACAAGTAAACAAGTCAACAAGTAAACAAGTCAACAAGTAAACAAGTCAACACATAAACAAGTAAACGAGTCAACAAGTAAACAAGTCAACAAGTAAACAAGTCAACAAGTAAACAAGTCAACAAGTAAACATGTAAACAAGTCAACAAGTCAACAAGTAAACAAGTCAACAAGTAAACAATGTAAACAAGTCAACAAGTCAACAAGTCAACAAGTAAACAGGAAGTGAAGATCCAAGACCGTCACACACAACTTCTGGACCTTTGACTGGTTGACATGACTGACTGGTTGACTGACTGACTGGTTGACTGACTGGTTGACTGACTGACTGGTTGACTGACTGGTTGACTGACTGGTTGACTGACTGACTGACTAGTTGACTGACTGTGACTGACTGACTGACTGACTGGTTGACTGACTGGTTGACTGACTGGTTGACTGACTGGTTGACTGACTGGTTGACTGACTGACTGACTGGTTAAGACTGACTGGTTAACTGACTGGTTGACTGACTGGTTAACTGACTGGTTTGAACTGACTGGTTGACTGACTGACTGACTGACTGACTGGTTGACTGACTGGTTGACTGACTGGTTGACTGACTGGTTGACTGACTGGTTTGACTGACTGGTTGACTGACTGGTTGACTGACTGAGTTTACTGAACTTCAGTTTTATAACTCATTTCAAACTCTACCTCCTCTTCCTCTTTTGTATTCTCTCTCTCCGTCTCTCTCTCGCTCCGAGGTTTTAAAAAAAGCCTCTTTCCTTCTTTTCTTTATTTTTTTTTACATCCTAAAAAAATCTCATTTACTCCCAGAGGCCCGGAAACTTTTAGAATCACTGATCTGTTTCCTTCTCTTCTTGTTAAAATAATCCTGATCCACCAGCCACCGCTTCACCTCAATTATACTGAGGGTCAGTGTAAAGACAAAGCAGAGGGGCGGGGAGAAGAGAAGCCCGAGTCGGGGTCAGCGAGCAATGAGCAGGATGGGAAATTAAAAAAGTTTAGAGATAACCAAGTCGGCAAAGTTTCTGAATGTGTCCGTGAAAATATCCAGGACGTTAAATCAGACGACCAGCGACTTCCTGCTCGAAGGTTTAAAAAGTGAAATCACAGGTTTTATCTCCAACACAGATTCTATCACTTTATTAGCATTTTTATGACTGAATTAAAGCAGAGTTTGACTGTATTCAGCATCTGGATCGCCCCCTGGTGGCTGCAGTACAGGTACAGTACACCCCCCCCGTCAGTGCTTATGACATAAATCATTTAATGAGATTCTGAGCCAGAAGAAGAAGAAGTTTGAAAAGTCGTTGAGACTCAAAACAAAGTAAATCATCGTCTCCAGCAACTGAAATAAAATAACAAGCAAATGGATTTGATTTCTGATCTGCTGTATTTAGCATTAACGTGTAGAAGCATTTTGTTCCATTGTTCTTATAAAAGTCCTAAATAAATAAGGTGGATATCATTATTATAAATGAAATGAGAGCATCATCTTTATGTATTTTTCAGAATATCTCAGGCTCCTGTGATGTTGAGTCTTTATCTTTAATTTGCATCACTCTCTTTTCTCCTTCTCTTGTTTCTGAGCAGCAGGATCATTAAAATCAATCTGTCCGAACAGAGAAGCAGATGAAAAAGTGGAAGAAATGAGGGAAACGAGCAGAACAGGGGACAAGATGGTGACGCAGGAGAATCTCAGGTCAACACGAGGACAACCACCTGAACTCTGAGGAGCACACTACACCCCGGGCTGCAGGTGAAGATCTGCAGGTGCACGAGAGGACCTCCGACCTTTTCACCTTGTTGCTTTGAATGAAGAAAATGTCCCCATAATGGGACTGATACAGGATTATCTCACCTTATTCTATAATATACGTTCAGGGAGGAAATATATAATTATGAAATAACTGCCCAAAACAAATGAGATAAAACTACAGTTCCTCTTCGGTCCTGAGGAACCAGATGAGAAGAACTCATCAGCAGCAGCAGCAGGAACAGATTTAAATGTGGGCGGAGCTCATGTGGATCCTTTCCTCTCGTTTAACGACTGAATTAAAAACCTGATGAATGACTCTATGAACAAAACTCAGCCTCATGGATCATAAATCTGTGTGGTTCATTTCCCCCTGAACAGGATCAAACCCCCGGTCTGTGCTGCCAGCAGCCGCCAGCGTCCTGATCCGACCTGCAGTCCACAGACCAACACGCATCGTAAAGACATAAACATGCCCTGACGTAAAGCCACGCGCCGCAGGCCCAAAGGAGACTTCAGGAAAGAGACTTCATAAAAGAGACGTCATAAAGGATAATTAGTGAGCGTGTTGGGATTCGGGCGAAGACGGAGACGAGAGCGACTCTCATCACGGCTTCAAGACGCTTTAAGAATGAACGTGAGGTGAAAATATAACTTCACGAGCGGAAGCTGGCGACTCAGTTCCTTCACGTGAGGAAAACGTGCTGGGACGGGAATCGAACATGTTGGAAAAACAACGTGAGGACAAGCAGACACTAAACCAGAACCAGAAGGATTTCAGAGTTCGGTCGACTAGAAGAAAACAATCCTGCTTCCTGTCTCGTTCACGTTTATCTAACTTCTACTTTGGTCCCATCTACTAACATGGAGGAGAAGTTTCTAAAACCCGTACTGCAGCCAGACGCCAGGGGGCGATGGAGACACGCTCTGAACCCCTGAACAGTGGAGGATGACGAGTGTTCGATCCCCAGGGCACCGGTGGATCATGTGGGACTCACGTGTGGTCTGCTGACTGGTCATGGGGTCGCTGGCCTCCTCTCCGTACATGGCGTAGACGGTCACCGTGTACTCGGTGGCCGGGGTCAACCCCTCGAGCTCCACCTCGTTCACCGAGTCCGCCACCTTCACCTGCACACACACAGACACACACACACACAGTGCTTTAAGTTAACATTCTTATCTCTCTCCTCCATCTGTTTATCATCCACCTCTCCACATATCTTCTCCTCCGTCATCCCTCCATCATGCTGCTCCTGTCGGGACCTGCAGAGTCGAGCTGTGGTCACCTGACATCATATGTTCTCTCCCTCTCTCCCTCTCAGTCTATACTGAAACCCACTGTGAACCCGTGTGCTGCAGAAACACTTTCACCAGGACCGATTGGAGCGGTGGGACGATGGCCCGGCCCCGGCCCCGGCCCCGGCCCCGGCCCCGGCCCCCGGCCCCGGCCCCCGGCCCCCGGCCCCGGCCCCGGCTGCCGTGTGGAAGCCACAGGAGCAGCTCCAGCTCCTCCGGGCTCATCCTCTCCACTGGAAAGCATCCATCACGTTTCCTAATTCCTTCCTGAGTTGTTTTTATAGGTTCTGCCTGGAGGAGAATGTGGCGGCGGCGTAATGAGGTCTAATGGAACACTCTCCTCCACCTCGTAGCTCTTCTCTTCCTTCATCTACCTGTCGACAAGCTGCATCTGAGTCTTTGCATCTGAGTCTTTGCAGCTTTGCAGCTCGCTCCTGATGTTTCACACGTGTTGATGCTCCTCAGTGTTTACCTCACTGGATGGAGTTCTGGCCTCTCATTGGTCACATTTTCAAAATAAAACACGTATCTGATTCTTTTTAGGCGGTGATTTTCTGCTGCTTCCTTCAGAAGACGGATTTCCCTTCGTTCCAGAACATCAGATCAGATTCATCTTCTCAGCCTCTTCTCGCTCACTGAGCAGAGTCCATGTGATGAAGGTTGATGAGCTGCATGTGCACCACGCAGGCTAAACAACAGAATCACCAGATCAAAGCTCACTTTCCCTTTCACAGGCTTCTCTGCAGGTCCCTTCATCAGGGTGAGAGCCAATCAGCCGTCACGTCTCTCATCAGACGGGTTCAGAGCTCGATTCTCATCGGCTCTCACATCGTCCATCTTTATCTACAGTCTGTTAACTGGACTGATTGACATAGAACACGCACTACTACCTGTTTAAAACATCACACACACACACAGACACACACACAGACACACACACACACACGACACACACACACCTCTTTCTCGTCCGCAGGGTCTCCCTCCGTCAGCGGGGCATAGAGGATCATGTACCCAGAAGCCCCGGCGGCGACCTTCCAGCGAACCCTCATGGTGCTGTGAGTGATGTCAAACAACTCCAGCTCGTTCACCATCGGCAGCGCCACTGCAACACACACACAGACACACACAGACACACACACACACACATATATTTCAGTCTATTTCTACTTCCTCTCTCTCTTGATGGAAAGTGGCTTCACCAGATTAAAACCCAGGACTGAGGAAGAGGAGGTCAACCCTGAGCTGCTCGTCTTCCTCCTGAACAGACTCACATGTGGTGGCGCTGCCTCTCAGGCCCTCGCTGGCCGAGCTGCGGTACACAGCGAACACGGCCACCTGGTACTCCGTCAGGGAGTTCAGGTAGGTCAGCTCCACGCTGTCCTCGGAGCCTTGAACCACCTGAACACAGAGACACTCACATGTTCACTGTTTACTTTACTGAATGGTTTTATGATGCTGGAGTAACAGGTTTCTGACACCGAGTCATTCAGCTGTTGACTTGATGGAGCTCCTGCAGGAGGATGAGAACAGACACATGAAACCTCCTCAGCTCCTCAGCTCCTCAGGGAGCTCGCTGGAAGGTTGAGGAGCACATGTGGCTGCAGGCCTCGTCTCCTCACAGATCTATACTGAGTGGAACTGAGTCAGATTAGCTTTGATGAAACCTCAGTTCTCCTCGTGGGGAAACTGGTTCATTCCAGCTGCAATCATCAAAGAGAGGCAGCAAACAAGAGAGAAGAGGAAACTGTACAAATACAAACATCAGCTCAGGAGCTGGATCCACCTGAAGCTCACAGATCTTCACAAAGAAGAATCACTGCTGATGAATTTAATCATCTTATAAAAGTGTCTCAGGATGGAAGTCGTCATTTGCTCCGTTTCACTTTATAAAGGAAACAAAAGAAGCTGCAGCATCTTGTGAAGTTTAACTTTAGTCAATAAAAACTTGAATTTCCAAACTGAAAATACAAAGACAAGAATGAATGAAATTTATTTAAACTAAACGATCCCGGAACCTTTTCCTCCGGCTGTGCTCCGCTGGCTGGGTAGTACACCACCCGGTACTTCTCCACCTGACCCGGAGCGTGAGTCCACCTCACACGGAAACTGCGAGCTGTGATGTCAGAGGTCACCAGGTCACGGGGCGGAGCTATGGAGGCGGGGGGCAGGGCGGGAGACCCCCCTGGAAAGTAGCAGAACATCAGAAGGTTCCATCAGGTTCAGAAACACAGAGAAACACGTGTGAGGAGCTGCATCAGGAACACACACAGAGGAGGGCTGACCTCGGATCTGTTTGTCGAGCTGCTCCATGCGGTCGCACACCGTCTTGGTCAGACCTTCCACGATGTCGCTCATCACGCCGAAGTCCGCCACCACGTAGACGTGCGTGTCCTCCGGGGGGGAGGCGATGGCCTTCAGCTCGTTCTCGTCAGCGTTCTTCACACCTCGAGTCAGAGAGAGAAGCAGGTTTTATTTAAAGAGGCAAAGTTAGAAAATCCTCTTTCAAGACATAAACACATTTTTCAGATGGAGACTTTATGACGGATGGAGCGTGAGGACGTGAGCTCGTGTCCGTGGAACTGGAATCATCAGTTTGAATCTCTGAGGTTTGTTGAAGGAACAGAACTCATCAGGTTTCAGCTCATAAATGTTTCCTTCCTTCGAGGCTACGTCAGTGATGAATATCTACGTGTGGAGACGTGTGATCTTTGTAATGAAGATTACAGCTCTTGTTGTGATTTAGAGAATCATTTCACACATTTGAGTCAAACGAGTTCTGGTGGAGTTCTGTGATGATCATGGAGTTCTGTGATGATCATGGAGTTCTGTGGTGATCATGGAGTTCTGTGATGATCATGGAGTTCTGTGATGATCATGGAGTTCTGTGATGATCATGGAGTTCTGTGGTGATCATGGAGTTCTGTGGTGATCATGGAGTTCTGTGGTGATCATGGAGTTCTGTGGTGATCATGGAGTTCTGTGATGATCATGGAGTTCTGTGATGATCATGGAGTTCTGTGATGATCATGGAGTTCTGTGATGATCATGGAGTTCTGTGGTGATCATGGAGTTCTGTGGTGATCATGGAGTTCTGTGGTGATCATGGAGTTCTGTGGTGATCATGGAGTTCTGTGGTGATCATGGAGTTCTGTGATGATTCGTACCGATGGCGAACAGCTCGATCCCGGCGTCCCTCAGGCTCCGAGCCGGAGGAATCACATCGTCCTGCGACTTCCCGTCCGTGATCAGGATTCCGATCTTGGGAACGCCGGGTCTGGATCCAGACTCTGGTTTGAAGCTGTTCTCCAGGATGAAGGTCAGAGCCAGACCTGAGTGGACACACACACACACACAGACACACACATACGAACACAGAATTGAAAATGTAAAGAAATAAAACCTAAACAACAGTTGAAATCAATCGAGGTCAGAAATGCTTTTTTCTTTATAAACTGTGATTTTCAGTCTCAGGACAAATAGTTTGATCCAAAGAAACGTTTCTCTGAGGAGCTGCTGGTTCATCTGCTGTGTGAGAAACTTAAGACCTGCACATGTCGACTAAACTGAAAGGAAACGCAACGATTTCTACTACACAACTGCTCTGGATTGTTGTGTTAACTGAGCGCACCTGTCAGTGTGTTTCCTCCTTTATACGGCAGGCTCTTCACTGCGTCTATCACGGCCTCTTTGGTGCTGTGAGCGTTCAGGTGCCACTCGATCCGGGGGTCCCCACTGTACTGAGCCAGACCTGCACACACACACACACACACACACACACACACACACACACACACACACACATTTGAGTTAAAACTGCAACTTTACAGCACTTTGCAGATTTTAAACCCTTTTACCTAAAACTGACAGATTCTGTATCTTATGAAAACTCTAAGGTTTGAACTTCAGTTATATTAAGTTAAGTTAAATCTAATCTAAAGGCCGAGTCCCAGAGAAACGACTCCAGACCGGAGGAGAAGGAGGACAGCAGCAGATGGTCTGATGCTCCTCTGACTTCACCTCCAGCCTCAGAAGAAGGCCTCCTTCACCTCCAGCAGCTGTCAACACAGAGAAGCTCCTCACCGATCCGGGTCTTGTCGATGTCCACGCTGAAGGCCCGGACCAGGTTCTCCAGGAAGCTCCTGACCAGCCTGAAGTTGATGCGGCCGATGCTCCAGGAGCCGTCCACCAGGATCACGATGTCGGAGATGGCTGGAGTCTTACACGTGAATCCTTCTTCAGCTGGAGGCAGAGAAGATCAACACACTGTCACAACCCAGTGATTAACACAAACTGTCCTGACGTTCATAAGCACACACATCATTTGTGTTCAAACTAATATTCATGGAGTGTGAAGCAGAGAGGATGTAGAACACGTAGAGCGGTTCGAGTGGGGTGCTGAGAGTCAGTCTGCAGGAAGACACACAAACTTCTCAGGAGGATCAGTGCAGGTCTGAGATCAGCTGTACTGTCCCTGTACTGTAGAGTCAGAGCTTCAAAGAGCTCGGGGCAGAAAAACTATAAAGCTCAAAACACCACACAGAAGCTCCGCCCCTGCAGCCACAAGGCAGCGACGACACAACATAAACACAACCTGAGGGTTCGATACCCGAGCAGAAGAAGCACGAGCTTCAGACTCTGAGCTTCAGCTCATCTTGAGCTTCAGCTCGTTTCATAAAGACTCGAACACGTGACTCCGAGGTTTCAAACCTGCAGCCGCTGGCACCAGATCCTGATCCTGGAACTACCAGAGACATTCAGGTCGCAGCATGTTTAACGTGTGAGGAGGTGTGTGTGTGTGTGTGTGTGTGTGTGTGTGTGTGTGTGTGTGTGTGTGTGTGTTTCCTCTAAGTGTATCACTCTATACAAGTCTCTACAGTGTCGGAATTCAAGTCTCCGAGCCGTGATCGCGTACGACTTCAGTGTGCAGATGAAAGCAGTGACACAAAAAACACACAATTACCTCCACGCTCTGGGAGGAATGAGCCGCTGCTGGTTGGAGAGAGGAGAAGAGAGAGAGGAGGAGAGAGAGAGGAGAGAGAGAGGAGAGAGAGGAGAAGAGAGAGAGGACAGAGTAGAAGTGGGAGGAGAAGAGAGGAGGACACAGAGGAGGAGAGGGAGGAGAAGAGAGGAGGACACAATGGCAGCAGCAGTGACAGACGATATTAAAGTGTGAAACTTCTCCTGTGAATTCCATCCTCTGCTTCTCTCTCTTGATTTACTCGTCCTCCCTCAGGCTCTGTTTTCTTTGCTGTCACTGATTCTTCTTCTTTTAAATCTCAGCTCGGTTTCATTTCTTATTTAACACAGAACGTCTCTGTTTCCACTTCACAGAGCTTCTGTCACCATCATGTTGATTCAGGAAGGTCAAGGTTCTGAGACACGTGTCCATCACCTCTGAGAACACGTGTCTGCTGACCAGTCAGGACCTTCACACCAGGTGGGACCAGCACACCTGATGCATTGTGGGTGACAAAGGGCCTTCTGGACGTTTGACTTAAGGAAAGGAAGGAAGAGAAGGAGAGAGGGAAAGTGAGGGAGGGAAGAGAGAGAAGAAGCTTGGTTGACAGGCCCTCAGGCTCAGTCACAGGGTCAGAGGCCTCCGACTCCAGAGCGGCACGATGACACGAATCCCACGTGGTCGACCATGTGGAAAGTTCCCAGGTACAGATGGTGTTTGTAACACCTGCAGTGGAACCTCCACGGATTTAACTCAAGTCTCGACTAAAACTAACTGGGGCTGTCGCTGCTGATAAACTCTCAGAGTTGGTTTTCAGAGGATTTAAGATTTGAGTCACAGGTCAAAACAAACCTTGAATATTCACATCATTTATATCCGATAGCTTAGTGACGCATGTTCGTAACTTGGAGCTTTGTTCAGCTGGCCACCAGGGGGCGAGCCAAAGGTTCTGGCTTCACTTTTTGGGATTTGTGAAGTCGTCCATCTTCATAAACACACAACACTGTGAACTCAACGTTAAATAAAAACCTGTTCTGTTTCCAGATGGTGTCGTTTGGCTGCAGGTGAGTTGAAGGTTTGTTTCTCCTGCATCAGTAGAAATGGGAACAGGAGCAGTGCAGCAGGTCTAATTACCAGTCACTGGAGAGCCCTTGAGCAAGGCACCGAGCTCCACCCGGGACTCTGTTCAGGGACTGAGTGTTCCTGCTGGTTGTGGAGAGGTGTGCGACAGTGTGAATGTGTGTTGTGCAGTGAACGAGCTAACTCAGCACAAACAGGGTCCCTGAGAATATAAAGGTTACTGATGAATCTGCTGTCGGATGGAAACTGAGCGAAGCTACAAATCTGAAAGTAGATGAGAATCAGGATGAACTAGATGATCTGTGGCTGTTCCACCGCGTCAGGAGGTCGGATGAGATTCAACACGATCTCACTGCAGATTGAACTTCATCACTGAACATCAGAGTTCAACCAACTCATCCTCCTCTTCATCAGAGGAAGGCAAGAGAAGAACTTACTGCTCCTCATCGAGCAGCGTCACAGATCATCTGAATCTGATCTATGTATATAGATATATATATATATGTGTGTGTGTGTGTGTATAGAGAACAAACCAATGATTCCTGCTTCAGGCTGTTTGTTATCTCACTGCTACACTCGACTCCTTCATTCATCTCCTTCCTGTAGAACCTGACGCTCGCTGCACATGAGAACAAACAGAAGCTCAAAGTTCATCTACTGAAAATCCCCGAGAGACGGTTTGACTGACGGTGAATCAACAGAAACTCCACAGAGAAGGAAACAATAACATGGACGTTATTGGAAGGTAAATTATAAATCGTTGACTCACACACATTATTTATCTGTATGAAATCCATCCAGAGACAAAGTGCAGGCGGCAGAGCCTCCGTCCATCACTGAGACAAACTGAGGAGGGTTTAACAAGTGTGTGAAGACACCTGAAGACCAGGACCACACACTGATAACACACACATCACTGAAACCAGGACTTCTACTACTGTCAATACAATATTACCATTAACAAAGCTGCTGATACCAAGATCAAGACACACAGCGGCTGGATTTCTGCACTAACGTGAAACGGCTTTAAAGTGACGGTGGAACATCGAGAGGAGAACGGATGGATTGACAGAAAGAAACAGAGAAAGAGAAGAATCTTTACAGAAAGAAAGAGAAACACAGAAACAGAGACGACAGAGAAAGAGACGGAGCAGATAAACAACGAGAGAAGAGGAAGAACAACTCACAGGAAAACAAGCAGTAAAAGATAAGAGCTGAGATGAATCAGATTAAACTGAAGGAAAAGAGATGATGAAGAAAGAAGCAAATCAGAAAAGAGATAAGAGACGAGGCAGAAACAGGAAGCAGTGATAAACACAACAAACAACACAAACAACACATGTTGTTATCAGGTCCCGTTCACACCTGGATTCATCCTGTGACCTGTTTCAGATGATAAACCATTCCATCTTATACCAGTATAATCACAGAGAACCAGCTGCTGGATGATTACTGGTCACACTTCATTCTCTTCATACATGTGGGAGCTGAGAATAAACTTATAACACAAACACACATCTTTCTATAGCTGTGAGGACACATGTCCTCTTTCCCTTATTTAAATCTCATTCATTCTCAACTCTGACATGACGACGTGTTTGAGTGAAGCCAACACAAAGGTCCTGAACCAAAATGATCCTCACAAGATAACACACACGCACACACACACACACACACGCACACAAACACACACACACACTCCCTGGCCTGAGGAGTGAAACATGATGTCCAAGGTGTGATTTCATTATTCCTGTCAGTCCTTCCCTGACAGTCTAATTATTGTGGACTCAACAAATGGACGGGGAGGGTCACAGACACACACACACACACACACACGCACACACACACACTCACTCTGTGTGTGTTTGTGTCTCTAGATGAAAGGTCACAAGTTCACAGGTTATTTGTCGAAGCCGAACGACAAAACGATTCATCTCAAAACGTCTTCACAGTGAATCTGTTACAGACAGAAATATGATTTAAATCTTCATCTCAAACCAGCGGCTCAAGAAAATGACAAAGACTCTTCAGTGTCGAGTGGAAGTTTCCCAGCAGCACTTGAACTCAGCACCAGGGAAGAATCAGCTTCTTTGACCATTTTCATCATGTGGTGAAATAAAGTGTAAAACTGGGAGGAGTCAGAGATATAAACTATTAAACGTGAATAAACCCGACTGACGGATCTTTATGCCTCAACCCAGCGAGAGTCTCACACTCCAGGTGGTTTTAAATGTTGTCTCTGATTTATAGTTAAAAATAAAGTTTGTTACTTTCACCTTCGACTGAACTCAGCTTTTCTATTCTTGTAGGGACATATGCCTCATATACAGTAGGTTCAGGAATGTGGGAACACACACACACACACACACACAGACACACACTTTCTCTTACAGGTGAGTAGACTAAAGCAACAAGGCGGTGATGTAACGGCAGCGGCGTGGAGACGGAGACGAGTGGCGTGCGCCATGGAGCCGGAGCGCTGAGCCCCGCCCTTCAATAACTTGGATTCCGATCAGGTAAGAAAAGTGCAGCAGGAATGTGAGTGTGATATAATACAGACAAAGCTCAGAACATTGTTACACAAACAAGTCGACAACTGCCTGACGGAAAAAGACCACAACCACCGGCTCGTACCACAAACTAACTCGAATCAGGCTTCACCGGATCGCACACGCTCATAGACCTCAGGCCTCTGGGGGGTTCACATCTCTGTGTTGCTCTGTAGTGAGTCGACTCTAGAGGAGCTGACAGAGGTCGATGCTCCAGCAGCCGACGCCACCGGGTCACCACCGGAGCCCGGGGATCCAAACTGATCCCAGCTGGACCCAGAACCTCGAAACCCTGCTTCAGGTTCTCATCAGTACAATGTAGATGTCAGCAGAGTTTTCCTCTAGGTCTGTGGATCCTGGCAGTGTTACCACCTCTGAGGCAAGAGCTCACAGGCACACAACAGACACACAACAGACACACAACAGCCAAACCCTCAGACTGACAGCGAGCAGGCAGCTTTAAGAGGCTCAGGCCTGTGAGGTGGAGCTGAGGTATTCAGCAAGTGTGGGCACGGAGCGGCCTGCGAGCTACGAGCTGGAGAGGGAGGTGGTGCTGAGGAGGAGAGGAGGAGGGTGGAGGAGGAGGGTGGAGGAGGAGACCAGAGCAGCAGAGCTGGGAGAAACAGGGGAACCTGTGAGGAACAGGCCAAAACACACCCATGACACACAAGGTTCACAACATCTACTGTCAACTGAACTCGTCCAGACGACCTCCAAACTACAGGAGACATTGGTCCTGCTGTCCTGAGCAGGGACATCCGGACGGAGCAGGAGGTTTACACCGTCAACACAGACTAACATGGAGGAGAGGGAACGTGACAGAGAACCAGAGGAGTGGTCCGACCGGCTGAGAGAAACCCAGAAGCTCGTCTCTCAGACAGAACTTCAACGTGGACGTAGTTTGGTTCTGAAACCAGCTGGTTCCCACAAGTGACTGAAAACTAACCAACACAAGCACCGTGTCAAACTGGTCCCAGAACCATCGTTACCTGTGAAACCAGCTCTTATCTATGAGAGAGGAGATGTTGGTCGTATCATAGAAACCTGAACATGTTTAATAAATTCACATCTTCATCACCTCCAGAAAACTGAAGAGGATAAAAATGATTCCCTGTTAACGTGCTGAGTGTCCTCTAGGATCTGCTCTGTACGTAGATCTGAGACAAACAAACCTCCAGAACATGAAGATCTACATTTACCTTCATATCCTGAAGGACCAGAATCTTCTAAATCATCAATGTGGGACTGGTGGGGAAAGCTCAGGTATCACAGCAACAAAAGAACGACAGAGAATCAGAGACAACTGGAGGTTTTGGAGGAGCAGTGGGAGTCGGACGTCTCTCTGCAGGTTCTCCTGAGTGGAGTCATCTGAGTTCTGAACCTTTCAGTAGAGACAGAGAAACACAAAGAGTGGCAACGGAGCAGAGACCAGTAATGAGAAAAAGTGATGAGAGAAAAAGAGGAGCTGGAGGGGATGATGGCAGTGTGTGTCTGTGTTAGTCTGTGTGTGTGTGTGTGTGTGTGTGTGTGTGTGTGTGTGTGTGTGTGTCTGTGTTTCATCTCTGGCTCCTCTCCCTGTGGCGTCTCCAGCAGCAGAAACACACAAACCTAACCAACATGTCCATCCATTCATGCATCAGCCAATCACAGCTGACACAGAGCGAGAGGAGCCCCGTGGGTTCTATACTCATCAGGTCAGAAGCTGTGATTTAGGTTTGAGACACGAGTCCTCAAACCTAAATCACAGCCTCCCATCATGCGCCATCATTACCACAGCTCCTCATTTCAAATCACAACTCACACAGCTACACACACACACACACAGCTGCAAAGGAACACAACACAGCCTCAGGTTTCTGTCGACAACACAAGCTTCAGTTTCACAACATTTTTTATTCAGTTCAGTTTTGATGCAGAAGAAACAGAAAATATCCTCATGTGGGAAATATTCTGATGCGACAAACACAC
Source organism: Pseudopleuronectes americanus (assembly GCA_038501795.1). Taxonomy (NCBI): domain Eukaryota; kingdom Metazoa; phylum Chordata; class Actinopteri; order Pleuronectiformes; family Pleuronectidae; genus Pseudopleuronectes; species Pseudopleuronectes americanus. The sequence continues at coordinate 604,419 of CM076731.1, forward strand.
AAAATGATGCAACAACACAAGTGACTCCTTGAAAGTGGATCCCGATGGATTGATGAGCTATGACGCTATGTCACCGCTCCTTCATCACGTCTCTGGGTTCGGATCCCAGATATCTGGTTTCTGGACGTTGGGAGTGAAGTGAGTTGTGTGTCTTTGTTCAGTGTGATCAGCTTCAGGCTCCTTTGTGTTAAACTGTGTAACGTGGAGATGTTGAGGAGCAACTCGACACTGACAGTCTCACCTGCTTGTTTCCTGTTGTGTTCCTGATCGTTTGGCTCAGCGATTACGATCTGATATCCTCAGCCTCTCGCTCCTCGTCTCTTTGTTTCCTAACTGTTTATTTCCTCTGCCTCCATTTTCTCGGGGAATGAGACTCGATGATAATCGGCGTGAAATTGCAGGAACATTTTGCTCCCAGGCGTCCGTCCTTCTTCAGATGAGTAAGGAGTTTGATGAACTCCTTCCTCGGTGAACCTGAGGCCTCGTCATCCTCAACTCACCTGGTTCCACCGTGCACGTTTACAGCTGTGGAGGATTACAGGACCTCTTCTTCTTCTTCTTCGTCTTCTTCTCCTTCTTCTTCTCCTTCTTCTTCTTCTTCTTCTTCTTCTTCTTCTTCTTCTTCTCCTTCGTCTTCTTCTCCTTCTTGTGATTCCATCCTCACGACAGCAGATGAATGACTCTTTTCCGTTCACCTGGTTTTCCTCCTGTTAACCCGCCGAGCGTCTTACCTTCCGTGATCTCGTTGTTGTCCTCGGTGACACCGGCCTCTTGTCTCCCCTCGGACCGAACCACCTCCACGCCTGACCGCTGAGCTGCAAGACACCACAGCTAGAGTTAAACTACTGTGTGGAGAGAAGAGGAGGAGGAGGAAGAGGAGGAGGAGGAGGAGGAGACGGAGGAGGAGGAGGAGGAGGAGGAAGAGGAGGAGGAGGAGGAGGACGAGGACGAGGAGGAGGAGGAGGAGGAGGAGGAAGAGGAGGAGGAGGAGGAAGAGGAGGAGGAGGAGGAGGACGAGGAGGAGGACGAGGAGGAGAAGGAGGAGGAGGAAGAGGAGGAGGAGGAGGAGGAGGAGGAGGAGGAGGAGAAGGAGGAGGAGGAAGAGGAGGAGGAGGAGGAGGAGGAGGAGGAGGAGGAGGAGGAGGAGGAGGAGGAGGAGCTGCGTCGCTGATTAGACCGAGTTAAAGCTTCCTACCTTCATGTTTGGCCTGGAGAGGTTTACTCTCGCGTCCTCCACTGACGGCCACGATCTTGAAGTCGTATTCTTTGGACGGGTCGAAGTCGTGGATGAGCAGCTTCGCTTCCTGTTTCGATACCTGAACTTCCTCCTTCTGTCCACCTGGGCCGGGCGAGAGAGGAACCACATCAGAGAGAGAGAGGGAGGGAGGGCATCACTGACCAGTTCATCCTGAATATTTCATCCATTTAAATCAATAAGGTTTATATAAACCGCTTCATGCAGAGAAAAGTTTTATATTCTAGTTTGAACTTTTCATCCCAACACTGAGACACAAGATTAAATAAACTCATAAACACTTTGAAATATGAGAAACTTTTGATTCCAAAGCACAAACACTTCATTATGTCTCATTCTGCGTTAATTGCATATTTCCCCTCGTGTTTAAAGAAGCAGCTGCAGGCGGATTTACTGAGTCTGGCTTCTTCTCTAATGTGACACTCAGGGATCACCCGGTGAAATCCATGTAATTATGTTCACATAAAATCAACACATCTGTTTCAGCTGCATGAAGAGAAACTGTTTAATCACCGAGGGCGAGATTCAACCTCAGACTGAACCTCCTGTCACTTCCTGTCAGGTGAGCCGAGTGTTAGCGGAGCGAGAAACAACGACCTGCGTCTGAGCAGCCGAGGACTGGACCGGGGGGGGGGATGACCGGAAGGAAACAGAGGAAGAGAAGACAGACGACAAGATAAAGAGATAAGAGATGAAGACATTTTAAAAGAGGACACGAGAGAGATGAAGAAGGTTCGAGGAGGAAGGAACGAAAACAGAGCGTCACTCAGTGGAGTTCCTTCTCCACCGAGGCCCAAACATCTCTTTAAATAAACCCTCATTAATATCAGACTCTAAATATGTATTTTTCATCAGGATTCATGAATTATTCTCTGAGAAATCTTGAAATCTTCAACTTTCAAGAAAGTGATGAGAAAATCCTGGAATCACAACAATTTGATTTAATTTCGATTTAATAAGTTCTGTCACATCCTTTCATCAAATTTCATAGAAATCTGTTTATCCATCATCAGTTTGATAATCAGCCCATCGATATGTTGAAGATGTTTTTCACTTCATCGACTGGAGGGTCAGTGGGAAATGAGGAGAAAGAGAATGGGGAGCGACTGGGAATCAAACCTGCAGCCGCTGCAGCAGGACACATGCCTCAATATGTGGGACGCCCGCTCTACCAGGACGGCTTGTTATTATTTATATAAATATTATTAGTTATTAAAGCTTCCTCCAGGAGCCGGCAGGTAAACATCTGGAATATCCACAAAACCCAGTGAGGCTGTGGTGAGAGAGGAGACCTGCTCCATGTGGCTCTGCTACACACACACCTGAACGTTCTCACACAGCATCAAACCATCAAACTAACAACTGAGAGTGACACCATCACTCAAACTGTCCAGAGAGGAAGATGAACAGGGAGCCGCCCGAGGCCGAGGAGCCGAGGAGCCGGGCCTCACACTTTATTATCGCCCGAGGGAAAACAGCTCCTCACGGCAGCAAAGAGCAAGTTCAGGGAGAAACCACACAGAGAGGAATCAAGGGCAAGACAGAAATATGAAGAAGAAGTAAAGAAGAAATGAAGAGAAGGAGCGAATCTTTTAAAACAGGAATAAGTTCCTTAACAATCGAGAAAAAGTAAAAGTAAGAAATAAAAGATTCACTTTCTGGGAGTAAAAGCTTGAACGTGCGACAGGAAGAGTCTCGACTTTAAAAGACGTCGGAGCCGGGTTCATGGAGCTCCGCTGAAAACGTCTCAGGATACGAAGCTTTGAGGAAACGCTTCATGTGTTTAAACCAAAAAACAAATAAATACATCGAGTGAGAAAAGAGAACATGGTGGTTTCAGGGAACTTCCTGTTTACGTTTAAAGACGTAAAGAAGTGTGCCGGGTCGTCATGGTGACCTTTGACCTTTGACCACAAAGAGAAAACCAGTTCATCTTTGAGTTGAAGTGAACATTGGAACCAATAACAGACTATTTGAACTGGTAAACTGGTTATAAGAGTAAGAAGGTGGTAAGCCAGTGGGATCTCTGGGATGTTCAGGCTGTGGAGCTGCACAGCGTCCAGCTGTGAAGTGGGTCAGTGTGAGAAGAGGCAGGACGGTGCAGGAGGAGGAGAGAGAGACTTCCTGATAAATCAAGTTTAAACTAGAAGATTCCTCAGACGACTCTATTTCATGTTCTGGTCTTTAGATCGTAACAAACTGCTGAAACTGAATAAAACCGAGCGACTTCATTTCTTCACTCGCTCTCACTAACACGTTAACGCATCATAGTTCAGCAGCATCAGGAGAAAACCTGCTGAGTCAGTGCAGCGTCAGAATATCCATAAAGTTTGTAATGTCACCGCGAAGACGCAGAAGTCATCAAACCTCAGTCTGGAGATGATTAGAGGAAACTGCACGTTCAGGGAAGCATCACAATATCAACCCTGAGTATTAGAAGGACATCTCCGCTCTTAGTTAGGGGCGTGTCCGAATAGCCTAGTTAGGGGGCGTGTCTGAATAGCTTAGTTAGGGGCGTGTCTGAATAGCTTAGTTAGGGGCGTGTCCGAATGGCTTAGTTAGGGGGCGTGTCCGAATAGCTTAGTTAGGGGGCGTGTCTGAATAGCTTAGTTAGGGGCGTGTCTGAATAGCTTAGTTAGGGGGCGTGTCTGAATAGCTTAGTTAGGGGGCGTGTCTGAATAGCTTAGTTAGGGGCGTGTCTGAATAGCTTAGTTAGGGGGCGTGTCTGAATAGCTTAGTTAGGGGGCGTGTCTGAATAGCTTAGTTAGGGGGCGTTTCAGATGTTAACGATCTCCTCGAGGTGTTTAGGGAGAAACTCCCTTCACCTCAGACTTCATAACTTTCACTTCAAACCGTGAAGCCACCTGATCTGAGACAGAACGTCTGACCCGTGTGTTTCTCCAGGGGGTTAGGGTTAGGGTCCTACCTGGTCGTGTGGTGTAGACCACTTTGTAGCTTTCAAACTCTCCTTTGGGCTCCTTCCACAGAACCTGCAGCTTCGTGGGACTCAGGACTTTGGCTCGGAATCTCCGGGGCGATGAAACTGGGCGGAGACAGAAGGAAACAAAACAGCTTTACGAGATAAATGTTGGTTTGAATCTGTAAATATGGGAATGAATGGATAAAACAGATGATCCCTGTCATGCAACATCCACAAGTCCAAGGTTTCGATTTGAGACTAAATGCATATCAGTGGGTTTGATCCATAACCCTGGATAGAGTTCAGTTTTCTGTTTGCTAAAATTTTGAAATGTTGATTGACTCATATATTATTTTCCAACAGATGGTTCCACCTCCTATGTATTAACGTGACCATATGTGGTGTTTAATAAAGGGACAGAGGTGTCCTGAGCAGCCTGGCTGTCTGGCTGCAGGACGAGTGATGGAGCCGCTCGTGTGCGATCGACTCGTCAGACTGAACTCGCTCCAGGGCGATGGCCTCGCTCCATCTGGGCCTCAACAGTGAGGAAGGAGAGAAACCAGGAGAGGAGGATGAATCTCATCCGAACAGGAAGTCACACTTCAGAGAGATGTCACATTAAAAAGCAAAGTCTCATTCTCCTCCTCTTCCTCATCCTCGTCTTCCTCGTCTATCCTGCTCATTTGTCTCTGTGGGCGAACGACAGGTCTTCCTCTGTGTTCCACTTACCGGCGGCATCAAAGCAACGCCCCTGCCTCTCATCCTGATTAGTCCCCCCCCCATGTATCCTTCACTCATTTAATTCTCTCTCTCTCTCTCTCTCTCTCTCTCTCTCCCTCTCTCTCTACTTCCCCGTCCCGATCTCATTTGCTTTCTTTCCTTCTCTTGCTGCGTCTGTGCTTTGAAATCCTCATCAGGGGGAAGAGGAGGATGAGAGGAAGGAGTGAATGAGACTCTCTTTTAACTGCAAGAAGAGAGAAAGAACAAGGGGACACCGAAGGGAGAAGGTTCTGGAATAGCATGAGATCTATTCCTCTCCTGTCGTCAGCAGAAAATCTAAATCCTCTTTACGACGGCCTCGACCGGTGGCAACCGTCTGAAAAGTCAACAGCGCTGCGTCACGCCCACTTTATCCCACCTCTCACCAGCAGGATGATGACTGACGGAGCTCCGGTGCAGCGTTGTTTGTATTTTCAGATTCGAACACTGGAGCGAGGCCATTGTAAAGTGCTGCGATGCCAACAACCACATCTCCAGGGTCAACAACACATCACCCCATCACTTTCACACCAGCAGAGCCAAATCCCACAGGAGGAGAACTCATCCAGACGCATTCCACATCTCCATTTGTCAACGACACAAAACAAAAAGAAAAAACCCACAAACTTGTGTGTTTGTGTGTCCTCGTTATGAGGTGAGCCATCTGCTGCGCCGACTTCTTTAAATACACACACAGTGAGTGACAGGAGGCTGAAAGGGACGGTTCACCCAAAACTAAATCATGAGGATGACACCTCCTGTATGTGTGTGTGCGTGTCTGTGTGTCTGTGTGTCTGTGTGTGTGTGTGTGTGTGTGTGTGTGTGTCTGTGTGTGTGTGTGTGTCTTTTTGGGACAAAACGCAGCCGGATCATTTACAGTGATGATAATAAATATGATGTTTGAATATTCAGGGAGATTCTTATAATGTAATCGATGATCCGGATGTTCAGGAGATTGATATCTGAGAGTGTTTATGAAATTTGGTTCAGATTCATATGAGTGGTGATCTAGTGAGTTTCACTGGTTTGATAAGGAGGCTGCTGGTGGAGCAGGAGAGTCCCTCTGGTTCTGTGATGTGCTGACGGAGCTCATCCCAGTCGTGTCGAGGACGACACAGTTTTGAAGTTAATTGTCATCTTTCTTTGAATCAGCTTCTTCCAACAATACAGGATTTAGTCGAGCTGATGAGATTTAACACAAAAACAACTCTGCAGATTTTTCGGGTGAACCGCCGCTTCCCCACGTGTCGTCATCTGCAGAAAACACAAACCTGTGTAGGTCTGTAAAGAAACTGGAGTTCAGAGCTGGGAGGATAATCCCAGTTTCAAAGGAGAGAGCGTGAAGCCGGCGCATTCAACAGCAGGCAAATATATTTATATACAAACACACATGAGGAATACTGAAGCAATTATCTCACCGACCTGGGGATGAGAGCGAGGGCTGCATTTCAGCTCAGGGTTTATCTCTGTGTCTGCAGAGAGATGCTCAAATCCCAAAGGATTCCAGACGCAGATACTTCGCACCTCTCTGTTTGTTGTGCAGTGGAACCGCAAGTGTGCGTATGTTGTGTGTAGCCGTGTCAGTGTGACTGGAGTGTGAGCATGTGTGTGCATGAATTATTTATGTTTGCCCACAACTGGAGGAAAAGTGAACTCCGGTGCACATACAAATCTTTGTGCAGCTTTTTTCTGTGAAGCTTTAGGTTTAGACACCTGGTTCCTTTGCAGCCACGCACACACACACACACACACACACACACACACACACACACACACGTACATGCACACTTCTCTGTTAGACTGTATTCTCACACAGAAACATGTATTGAATACTGAGGAAACATCCTGGTGAAGACAAAGGCCTCACAGGTGAAGATGAAACAGCCGACGCCGGTCGACAGGAAGTTCAACTTGTGTCACAGCCGCTGAGAGTTGTGCAGCAAATCGGACGCACAATGGCAGAATTTAGTTTCAACGTGAATAATAATACTCGTTATCACTCTAAGCATCATGGGATCAGATCGTAAACTGTAAATACAGATGGAAGACACGTCTGCACGTTGGAGACTAAATATGTTGGATACGGGCAACGCCATTTTGCATCAGTGATCCTGGTGTGGAGCCACAGTATCAAGGTCCCACCCATAAACATGTCGACCAATCAGGAGTCAGTCTCCTTATTGAAACATTCACTCAACGTCTACTGCAAACAGCCACCAGGGGGCGATGGAGATGTTTTGGCTTCACTGTTCGAGAACAGTAATGTCGTCCATCTTTATTTACGTCCTATGTTCCATTAATTTGGCATGAGGCAGGTAGAGGGCGTTGTTCTTACAAACCAGAGCTAAAGCTTTTATAGTTTATTCAATCTGAAATGAAACGTACAGAAGACGTGACCTAGAACAACTCTGACATGTGACAACATTCCACTCCAGCGTTTCAGGTGGAGAAACCCACAGATCAAACCTCAGAGGCTGAACTGAGCCACTAACGTTTACTTTGACCTTTAACTGGGATTCAGTGACAGGCGTCTGCTGGGAGAGGAATTTAGGACAAGACTAAGTAATAAGTTAATAACAGTCCTCGCTACCCTTTTCTACAATCTTCAATGAAACAAGATGAACGCTGCAGATTAAACTTTACAAAAAAGCCTTGTAAAGGTTCGAGCTCAGTGATCAACACAGAATAAATATGAATCTGAAGTCGACTGTTATCTCAGCTCGTCTGACTCGAGGGTTTGGAGCTGAGGAGTTTCTGGAACCTCTCCAGGCCGATCGTAACTCCTCAGCTCCTCTCGCTCACTGAGGCGCCCTCGCTCAGGAATGCTGTGGTTTCAGTTCACTGGCCAAAAACCAGTAAGTGACTCTTCTGCTCGAACGTCAAGCTGCAGCTTCAAGTCGAGACGATTTAACATCTCAATATATACAGGCTATGGTAAAATACACACTTACCACTATTGTCTAATATATGCTTATTTTCTATTTATAAAGGCCAAATCTTTACTGGTTTTAGTTTCTCACTTCTGGCTTTCTACTGTTCTGAAGCAGCAGCTTGATTAACGTGAGGTTGATGGTTCAACGACCTGAGATCATCTTCACTAACCCACGTTCCTCACATGACCAGGCAGTAGCTTCTAGTGATTCAAAGACCATGAGGTTTATAAGAGGAGTTCCACAAGGCTCTATCCTCGGTCCTCCTCTTTTCACTGCTTCACTTCTTTACATTAGACCAGCAGCTTGGTGAAAATGACTGTGATGTGTGTGTGTGTGTGTGTGTGTGTGTGTATGTGTGAGTCCCTGTGTGTGAGTCTGATGTGTGTGTGTGTGTGTGAGAGTCCCTGTGTGTGAGTCTGATGTGTGTGTGTGTGTGTGTGTGTGTGTGTGTGTGTGTGTGTGTGTGAGTCCCTGTGTGTGAGTCTGTGTGTGCGTGTGTGTGTGTGAGTCCCTGTGTGTGAGTCTGTGTGTGTGTGTGAGAGTCCCTCTGCTGAGTGGGTTCCATCTCCTGAGAGAACAACTGACTGAGAGTCACAGACACAACCAGCTGCAGCTGAACTGAGATCAGTTCAAAAGACTCTGAAGTTATTAACAACCAGAGTTTATCTCCAATATTCAGCAGAACACTGTGAAACATGAAGAGTTCTGATCAGTTTGGTGGATTTGAGAGCGGTTGATGCACAGTGATGATGTCACATCGTTGTGGATCTGATCTCTGCAGCATCGAGCAGGTCTGGACCTGCTTCAGGTCTGAAAGCTTCCTGATGCAGAATGTGTTTACATGAAGAACCAAACTGACTCGGGGCCAAACTTCTCTACGTTAGCGTCACATTCTCACGTCGAACAGACTGGAAACACAAAGCGTCATCGTGGACTCCCGCTTGCACTCGATCAGCTGCTTTCACTCGCAGCCTGAACATTGATCTACAGAGAAGCTGTGAGCAGAGCTTCGGTTAAAGGTCAGTAACGGTGTCAGAGAGACTCTGTGTTAAAGTGATAACGTGGGAACGTGTTCATCTCTGAATGAGTTAAACAGGATGAGAGACGACAGGAAACAAGGAGAGAACATGATGTGCATGAACAGATGGATGAGAGGATGATGAAGAGGTAGAAGGTTTCACATCTGTAACACGAGTTCCACACCAATCACGTCGTTAGAATTCCCTTTGAACAGAACACGCCACAGCCGTCTGTCGGCAGAACACGTCTCCTCATTAGAGTTCAGCATCGAGGCAGACAAACACCAGAGGGGGAATTCAATGAAAAACTAAAAACTTCATCTCCTGCTTCACACCTGGAACTCAACTCTTTGCTGTTTGTAGGTTTCATCACTGATTTAAAAGCCGGTTCTATTTCACACAACAAGCTGAAGCTCTGCAGAACCAAGAGAGAGACACTTCATCGTGACTGAGGAAGCTGAAGGTCGTGTTCACCACAGAACTTCTGGTGTTCCTGCGGCAGCGCTAGAAACTGGTAAGTTCTCCTGGTTCACGGAGTCAGGTTCTAGCTCTGCCGCTGGGGAACGTCCTCACAGTTCAGCACCGGGATCGAACGCTCTGACTCTCAGCGGGACGTACGTTTTGTTAGAAAGCTGCTGTAGCTGTGTGTGAGGCCCCCTGCTGGCCTCGGAGGGGAAGGCAGGCTGGTGGTGGCACTTACCTTGGCCTCGCGCCGGCTGAGGGAACAGAGAGATGAGAACCAAGCCCAGCAGGAAGAGACCCGACCTCATGGAGAACTGCATCCTGGGTCCAGCAAGACGTGACCTGAGCAGGAGAGGGGGAGGACAGAGGAAGAGGAGGGAGAGGAGGGAGGGGAGGGAGGAAGAGGAAGAGGAGGGAGGAAGAGGAGGGAGAGGAGGGAGAGGAGGGAGGGAGGAAGAGGAGGGAGATGAGGGAGAGGAGGGAGAGAGGAAGAGGAGGGAGAGAGGAAGAGGAGGGAGGAAGAGGAGGAAGAGGAGGGAGAGGAGGGAGGGGAGGGAGGAAGAGGAGGGAGGAAGAGGAAGAGGAAGAGGAGAGAGGAAGAGGAGAGAGATGAGGGAGAGGACGAAGAGGAGGAAGAGGAGGGAGAGGAGGAAGAGGAAGAGGAGGGAGAGGAGGGAGAGGAGGGAGAGGAAGAGGAGGGAGAGGAGGGAGAGGAGGGAGAGGAGGGAGAGGAGGGAGGAAGAAGAGGGAGAGAGGGAGAGGAGGGAGAGGAAGAGGAGGAGAGGAGGGAGAGGAGGGAGAGGAGGGAGGAAGAAGAGGGAGAGGAGGGAGAGGAAGAGGAGGGAGAGGAGGGAGAGGAGGGAGAGGAGGGAGGAAGAAGAGGGAGAGGAGGGAGAGGAGGAGAGGAGGGAGAGATGGAGAGGGAGAGGAGGGAGAGGAGGGAGAGGAAGAGGAGGGAGAGGAGGGAGGAGGGAGGGAGAGGAGGGAGGGAGAGATGGAGAGGAGGGAGAGGAGGGAGAGGAGGGAGAGATGGAGAGGAGGGAGAGATGGAGGGAGGGAGGGAGAGGAGGGAGAGGAGGGAGGAGTGAGTGAGTGAGAGAGCAGAGGAACTTCAACCCTCCATGTTATTTAGCTCCTCTGCTCTCAAATGTAAAAACCTTCATCTCTAAAAAGTCGACAGGACCAAACATGAAATGTGATTCTGGTTTAATCTGATGTTCAGATTTCTGTCTGTAAATTTGCACAAAGTCTTCATTTCATAATTCTAACTTCAGATAATGAAACATAATAATTGAATAATCAAAAACATCACATTCATTTATAATCATTAACAACAGAGACGGTTGCACGTTGGTGTTTTGACCAGGTGAGATTCAAAGTTAGAGAAACACGTGCGTGTGTAAATATGTCTTAAATGTTCCCGTCGTGAATCTGCTGCGTGTTTCCAACCGGAACGCGAATAGAGACATGACTCCTGGTTCTGATGATCTGATGATCCAGAACCAGGTGGGACTCCTGGTTCTGATGATCCAGAACCAGGTGGGACTCCGGAGGAACTTTGTGTCTCCAGCAGATGAAGCTTCGAGGAGCTCAGGTGAGCTGAGCACGCGCCACCCGCAACACGCTGGGTGTGCGTAAAGGCGCGCGCGTGCGTCCGCGGGGTCTCTTTGGGTTTCGCGGTTTTATTTAGTGTGTATTTGAGTGTTGGAGCAGAGACAGAGAATAAAAGATGAAGAGCAGACGCACCTTCTCAGCTCCGGTGTTCTCCTCCTCGGAAAAGATCTTCTCCTCCTCAGTTCCTCCTCGGTTCTCCTCCTCAGAGCAGATCTTCTCCTCCTCAGTTCCTCAGCTTTCTCCTCCTCGGTTTTCCTCCTCAGAGCAGATGTTCTCCTCCTCAGTTCTCCTCCTCAGAGCAGATGTTCTCCTCCTCCTCTCCGGACAGATGACTGGAGCTCCCTGCTCCTCACTGCGCCTCTGACTCCTCCGCCGAGCGCAGGTGACTGAGCGCAGCACTACCGGCCTGAGCCCTTCAAAATAAAACCTCCTCACAGGGCTCAGCTGCAACACATCTGCACTCCTCAGTATTACAGTATTATTACAGTATTACAGTATACACTACTACAGTGTAGTACTAGTACTCTATTTGAAGCTGTGTCTTAATTCAGGAGTCACATCCTTTGGAGAACACAGAGAGTCCCAGCTGTGCAACTCGACCTGTTTCCAAGGATCCTTCAAACGCCTCCTTCTGAGAACCAAACACTCTGAAGGTCGGACACTTCCGGTCTAACACAATCCCAGAATTCAACTGATCAGCTGATGGTGCACATGTGGTGTCTGGCTGCAGTAAAGGTCATGAACCCCACCTCCTCCATGTTAGCAGAAGGGACACAGACCTCGTAACGTTCAGAGATGTTGTATACCACAACCTCCAGCTGTCAACACAACAATTACAACAGATTCAATAAGAGTCCAAATAATTAAATTCATAATTTACATCTGAGCTTCTTTTGATTATGACTTTTAATTAACATGCAGTGAGAAATAAGAAAAGGAGAAAGTGAAATCCTCCAAAGTGGGAGCATCCACAGAGGCAGAAGGTAAAAGTGAACGGCTGCACCACGGAGGGAATGTGTTATAACATGTTTCTACATTCAAGTTGAGCTGCAAAAATTGTTGTGTAACCACGAGAGGGAAGAGGGTGGATGCAGCGAGGCCGGAAGGAGACGTTCTGCTCCTAAAGGGGAGAGACCTTAAACGTGCTTTTAAATCCTCATGAGAATATAAACCTGTTGCATGTTAATATGTGAAAATAAGTGATAAATGTAATGATTATTCTTGCAGGATAAAATAAAATCAGTTTTAACAGATTGAGCTCAAGTGAGAGACAGAAAGAGAAATAGTACAGATGATAAAAGTGTAAAAACAAGATCAAATAATCAAAACATCATAAAATAGAAGGAAAAGCAAAGAAGATACAGTTTTATTATTAACTTTACATTAACTGTTTACACCTGGTCATCACATCTCTTATCTTAATTTAAATTCATGTTTCATTTCAAACATCTTTATTCATGTTCCCTTCACGTTCAGCCCTGAATAGATGAGGTTTTATTTTGAACACAGAGCTGTGTGACTTCCTGTGTCTCTGCTGTTTGCTGAGCTTCACTGAGCTGCTCTCCTCCTCCTCCTCCTCCTCCTCCTCCTCCTCCTCCTCCTCCTCCTCCTCCTCATTACCTGCAGCACTCTGGGTGTTTCCCTTTCACTCCTCAGTCTTTTTCCCTTTTCATCTCCCTCATCCCTGCAGCTACTCATTCCTTCAGCTGGTTTAATATGAGGCGAGGCTGCACAGTGAAAATGCCTGTGAGCGGCCGCGGGGCCTCCATGTGTCAGTGTGACCTCTGGCTACAAGTGTTACTGCTGCTCAGTGACGAGGCCTCGGCTCCGAGCAGGTAGATCAGAGAAGAAGCATGAAAACACTCCTGGTTCACACAGTCAGAGAAAAAGAAACTTCCCCTCAGGTTGGAAACGTTTGAGGAAACAAACGACCAAGAAAACAACAAATCCTCATCTGCTTTATACTGTTTACATCCTCAACTGACAGAAACACAACAGGTTGTATCTGAATTAAAGTTCAGGTCGTTCATAAGTTCAAGTCGAATTTCTGCCCATTTAATATTCAGCCCTGAGTTTAATGAGGCATAGACGTGTCCTTCAGGAATCCTCATAAAAAACTATTGCTTATTATCCTCAGTTTACTCTAATGTCACATTTGACTTTATGAGAAAGAAACTGGAGCCTGTGCAGAAAGTCACCTGGTGATGTTCCCTGGTTCAACCAACAGAGGGCGACACATGAGAAGTGATCAGTTTCACCAGGAAGGATCTGAAGAAGAAACACAAGTCAACAAATCAACAGTTGAGTCACATGATAATAATTAGAAGGACCAGGGACCAGAGCTCGGTCCGGATGGATCTGAGGTCCCTGCTGAGCTTCTGGTTCCGGTTCAGGTTCCATGTGAACTGTGGGTTAGTTACTGTTGTGTATGAACTGGTTCTGGTTAAGATTTGGTCTTAAAACCCATAGAACCACAGAAACCTTTGTTCATGGAGCTGAATTGGAAAATATTTGTTATAAGTAGTTCAGACTTCTACGTGGTCATTAGACGCATACTTCTTCAGACATGTGATCCCAACCTGTACAGGTAGATAACCAGCAGCAGCTCGGGACTAATGACTACTTGTCATGTGATGTGTAAATTGCTAAGAAGTCTGAATCTGAGTCACAGGAGTCGAGTTCTTCAAGAGTCGAGTCATCGGCTGCAGCCGAGCGTCCGACACAGTCTCCGTCCGTCTGATACCGAAGAACCAGGAACTGCTTCACCTCCGTCACCGTGAGCCGGGACACCTCAGTGAGAACTGAGAGCCGGGGATAACACATTGTGTATCGTGTCATGTACTGTGTGATGTATTGTCTATTGTATCATATATCATATGCAGGTTCTAGGGGTCCTGCTGTAGGTCCTTGGGGTCCACCTGCAGGTCCTTGGGGTCCACCTGCAGGTCCTTGGGGTCCACCTGCAGGTCCTAGGGGCCCTTCACCTGCAGGTCCTTGGGGTCCTGCTGCAGGTCCTTGGGGTCCACCTGCAGGTTCTTCGGGTCCTGCTCGTCCTCTTCCCTCCAGAAGCTTCTGGAGCCCGACCTCTGACCTGGTTTATGAACCATCACTCCCAGTGAGGATGCTCTGACTCAGAATGTCCACTGGAAGGAAAAGGTTCACAGAGATTTACACTCATGTGTGTTAACGTGTTGTATCTTTGATTCTGTACATTTACTTTAATAATGATCTGTAGTTATAAAGCAGCTGATACAAAGGGTTTCACAAAAGGACAAAGATCAAAAGAATCCAATTAATTTAATATTAATAATCATTAGATACGACATCATTTAAAACATCAAAAGACATGAATGAAAAAATAAATAACAGCAAATTGACTTCATGTTTTCAATAAATTTAAGTTAACAGAGACAAACAAGGTTTCAGTGTTTCCAGGTGAAACGTCCAGATGACAGGAAATACAACACAGAAGGTCAAACATTTCAAAATAAAAGAGGTTATTATTACATCATAATGTCAAATGTCAAGTTCCTGACTTTTAATGGGTCGAGCTCCAAAAACACTGGATCCTACAAATCCCATCATGCAACTTGATCCTTCATTAAACAAGCTTCCAGTGTGAGAAGATTATTTTCTTTCTCCTGCAGAGCCACAGAAAACACAAGAAGCAGCGTCGCCACAGCAACAGCAATATTGATGCTTTAAATATTGTGATTATATAAAAAAGGTTCGGCTTCCTCCTCGTTCAATCACATGACCTCCATGTGATTGAACGAGCTCAATGTCAGAAACCGATTGAGTCTCGTCTCCGTCCTCTGCGTTTATGGATATACGATAAACAACAACCTGCAGAGTAACACACAACCTGTATATAATAACACACAATAACACACAACCTGCAGCATTTCATCGTGACTGTATCTGGAGCTGAGGATTCACACTCGCGTGAAAAAGGTGCGACCGACTACACAAGTAAAAACATATCGAAAGACACAAAAGAGAGAAAACAAAGCACTTGAGTTTGTTGTTGATCTTCTTCACACGTCGTCTCACTCCTCACTTCCTTTCTGGGAATCAAACATCATGGGAAGTGGATGGAAAAGTAAACACAGATGAGGGAGGGGCTGGAGGTGTGTGTGTGTGCATGTGTGTGTGTGTGTGTGTGTGTGTGTGTGTGTGTGTGTGTGTGTGTGTGTGTGTGTGTGGATGAGTGGTCAGACGAGGTTAAAAGTCCAAATCGTCACATTGAAGGAAACACCAGCTGTTGGAGTGATGTCTACAACATGTCGCCCTCTAGAGTCCGTTGACAACATGACACACTTAGAATAAAATAAGCAATTTTCAAAATAAATATCATACAATAATAATTCTTCTACAGTTTCCCATCACGAATATTTACACCCTGTGTATCCTGTTCAGAGATTTTTAGAAACCGGAGAAACTGATGAAGATGAAGGTTAATGACTCTTTGGGGGGGAAAGTCACAAACCGTCTTTATCCACCTCCAACGTTAAACTGTAAATAAAGATGGACGACATGAATGCTCTCATAAGTGAAGCCAAACCGTCACCCCCTGGTGGCCAGCTGCAGGACCGGTCATACACCCTGCCTCCTCCATGTTAACTAGCGGCTGCTAGCGGCTGCTAGCTGCTAGCTGCCTCACACAATGATGTATTTCATCCCATGCAGTTGTTGCATGTGACCAACAACACAACTATATTTCCACTTGTGTTTTTTGTAGTTCATTTCATCTCTGACGCCCTCAAGAGGTAATCTGATTACCAGGAACACATTCCCGTGCCAGGTGCAGATGAGGTGACTTCATCACTCTCAGAGTTCTGCCCCTCCTCAGTGGTCGGTCTCCTCCATCACCTCCATCACCACGGTCCGGGGCCCGGTCAGGATCAGCTGGCTGACGCTGCGGTAGTCCAGGTCCAGGACCTGGTGCCCGTTGACCGACACCACGAACTGACGGACCTGTGGGGGGAGTAGGAGCTGGATGAGGGAGGGGGGGGGACCACAGGGCTGAGGGGTTTGTGTTGGATGTTCTCTGGTTCTTCTGGGTGTTAGCGTCAATAGCTTCGAGCGTTGGTGAACTCATTCGCTTTTTACATCTTAGATTTCTTCCGATTGTGCAAAACGTGTTGGTTTAAAAAACAAAGGGAAGTCTGTCACCTTCTAAAGTTTAGACATCAGAGCATGACAACATGTTACATAGAAACCTTTACAGTAAAGTAAAGTGCAGTCATGGAAACTGTATTTAACTTGATTGGGAATCTACATTAAGTGACTACATTTCCCATGATGCCTACCTTCATCCCTGCAGCAGCCGCTGGGCCAGAGGGCTCCACAGCCTGGATGTGACAGGGTCTGTTTCCTCTCACCACAAACCCCCAACCCACAGCGTCACCCACAATCTGCAAACACACAGACACACAGACAGACACACACATACACACAGACACACACACAGACACACACACACGTTTGTGCTGCTCTCCTCAGATGCATTTAAAGATGATCCCTCATCTCTTCTCAGAAGGTTAAATGTTAAAATGTTAAAATGTTAAAATGTTAAGATGTCAAACAGTTAAAATATTAAAACCTTAACTTCTTTCGACAGTTAAAGGTTAAGAGTTGAGTAGTTGTTGTGTTGAGCGGACGTACGGTGAAGGTTCTCCTGGCGAACGGGCCTCCCGGCTGCTGCAGCTCCTCCGTGCTCACCGGCCTCTTCAGAACTGAACAGGAAACATGGAAACGTCAAAATGTAGAAGACAAACAAACAAAAGATGGAAATGAATGCTCTGAAACCAAAATGGAACAGGTTGCAGAATGTGTGATGTCATAAATACAGAAAGGTTCTTCATTACAACTAAAAAGATTCAGATCAGGTTGAAGGGAACTCGAGTTTCCTTCACGCCCTCATATGGACCCTTGGTTCTGGAGAGCGCACACACACACACACACAACCCAGGAGTTTGGATTCTTCCCTGATACAAATTCTTCCATTTCCTGTGAAGTGGTATCAACCCCTGACTGGACAAGTGGCGCCACCTGCTGCTCATCCACATGAATCAACTCTCAGTGCTGAATGGACACTGGTGTAAATCTGTGTTTTCCCTCCTCTGGTCAGTGTCCGGCTGGTTTCACCTGATTTGGGGCTGGAGAGGACTGAAGACGAGGATGAAGAGTTGTTGTTGCCGCGGAGGCCGAGCTCTCTCCTGCTGTACCTGCTCCCATCACTGCTGCTCCTCAGCCGGGCTCCTCCCATCACCACCTTCACCTCCTTGGAAGCAGTGACTGATGGAGAGAGAGAGGGAGGAGAGAGAGAGAGAGAGAGAGAGAGAGAGGAGAGAGAGAGAGAGAGAGAGAGAGAGAGGAGAGAGAGAGAGAGAGAGAGAGAGAGAGAGAGAGAGAGAGAGAGAGGGAGGAGATCAGGAGGCGTCCGGACTTCATTCAGAACTCACAACCGACCCAGTTCCTCAGAAGTTCATTGGTCAATTTGAACGGTTAAAGATCTGCCAGAGCCAATAGGAACAAGGGAAAAGCTCCAAAGCTATTCATCAGCTACAAGGAAGCAGGTTCACCTGAGAGACGAAGAGAAGAAGTCTGATCTAGAAATAGAATCTAGAAGCAGGACGAGCTTGTGAAGCTGAGTCATGAACAACCAACAGTAAACTAACTTCCCTGCAGTGAGTGGTCACATGATGCTGTCTTCCTCTAACTTCAGTGTCATCACGTCTGGATATTCTCTCATTTAGTTTTACTACATATTTAATCTACACAGAAAAGTACAATAACATAATTTGCAGTTTCGTCAAAACCTGAAACTCACATTTTTCATAAACTTTAGTCGTGCTGAATTATTAAGCTTCCTCAGTGAATTCATCATGAAACAGGATCTCTGGTTTATTTCTTCTTGTTGATGTTTTCATGTGATTTGAAAGAAATTCAGTTTTAACAAACAAGCTGCAGTGAGATTCACATGAGATTCTGAACAGATTCACAGTTTTTACAAAGTTAAGAAACAAAATCAAATCCCAGTCGCTTAAGATTAAGATGCGTTTAATACACACATGCAAACGCACACTCATGCAGGTTAGGGAGATGTAACTTCTGCTTTTGACCCATCTGGTGCAGGACACACAGAGCAGTGAGCGACTATGCACAGCACCCAGGGAGCAGATGTTGGGGGAGTAAGGTGCCTTGCTCAGGGGCACTAGACGGGGTCTAGACAGACTCTTGGATCTTTGGGCAGATCAATCCAGGTTCGTCTTTTGTTGTTTCTCCGTGGAATCGAACCAGAGACGAACCAGAGACCTTCTCTGCCCATAGTCCAAGTTTCTGCCACTAGACCACCGCCTCTCAGAAACAGAATCAGAAACAACACAGACTGAAACAACAAAGCTTGAAATCATTTATCACAAAAACAAGGTTTATTCTGAAAGATTCTGGAAGCTTCTAAACAGTGATGCAGATAAAACAGATGAAACATTTAGTTTAAGACTCTGACCTGTGACCTCTGACCTCTCCACTTCCTGGACTGTCCTGTTTTCAGGTGGTAGTGCTCTTACCTGCTGTGCGAGGGCCCATCGCTCCGAGAGGAAACTTCCTGAGGATGAATCCAGAAAGAAAGAAGAGAAACGATGTTGAGCTGCTGAGGTGAATCTGAACGTGTCTGAAGGCGAATCAGTCATCCAGTGAGGAGAAGGTGTGTGTGTCTGTGTGTCTGTGTGTGTGTGTTAAATATTAAACCACTGAGCAAACAAGCCTCAGCAGCACAGAGCTGGAGGAGACATGTGTTTTCCAAATTCTCTCTGGAATATAAAAGGAAATGTTTATAATACGCTGCAGTTTATTAGCAACTTAAAACAAATTTAAACACTCACATAAGAAGCTAAAGACTTGAAATGAGCAGATTAACAACAATCATCCCATGGTCCTGTCATGTAACTGTAACTGTAACTGTAACTGTAACTGTAACTGTAACTATCAATGTAACTGTAACTGTCAGTGTTGCTCACATTCAGGTGAATATAAGTGAAAGTTAATGTGTTTATCATCTTTATTTCTTCTTCTTTTACATTACCTCATTTTTCTGTTGAACGAATCCATGATGTGTTTCTGCTGTGATCTCACACAGACACAAACACATAGACACACACACACACACGCACTCACACACACACTGTTGTCTTGTGGCCTTTGACACACTGACCTCAGACTCTTTATTTGTTTACTCGTCTCTGAGAATCATTTCAATTCAATAAAGCTCTTCTGTGGTAAAGCGGACGACTCCACAGCTGACGTGTCGTCAGTCAACACAAAGATTTACAATCTGACGACAACTTCAGGTTGTCGTCAGATTGTTTTCATTTGATAACACAACGTTTTTCTATCAAACTGAAATCATATATGTTCTTTTATCATAACACACGTCCTGTGACACTGAATCAGGTTCATCACATGAACATGTTGCTTTAGATTCAAGGTAAAGAAACACAGATCAAACCAGAACCTCCCAGGACCTGAACCAGAACCTGAACCAGGACCTGAACCAGGACCTGAACCTTAGAGCTGTACCAAGAGCTGAACCAGGAGCTATACCAGGACCTAAACCAGGACCTGAATCAGGAGCTGAACCAGAACCTGAACCAGGACCTGAACCAGGAGCTGAACCTTAGAGCTGTACCAAGAGCTGAACCAGGAGCTATACCAGGAGCTGAACCAGGAGCTGAACCAGGAGCTGAACCAGAATCTGAACCAGGAGCTGAACCAAGAGCTGAACCAGGAGCTGAACCAGGACTTGAACCAGGACCTGAACCAGGACCTGAACCAAGAGCTGTACAAAGAGCTGAACCAGGAGCTGAACCAGAACCTGAACCAGGATCTGAACCAGAACCTGAACCAAGAGCTGAACCAAGAGCTGAACCAGGAGCTGAACCAAGAGCTGAACCAGGACCTGAACCAGGACCTGAACCTGAACCTGAACCAGGACCTAAACCAGAACTTGAACCAGAACCACTCAGGAACCTGAACCAGGACCTGAACCAGAACCTGAACCAGGACCTGAACCAGGACCTGAACCAAGAGCTGTACAAAGAGCTGAACCAGGAGCTGAACCAGGAGCTGAACCAGGAGCTGAACCAAGAGCGCTTCTATTGCTGAGTGTGAACACACATTGTTGTTATTTCCTGTTTTATTTTGAAATTGCTCTGCACAGGTGTGTGTTAGTGTTTCACTTCCTGCTCCAGTGTGTGTCCTTCTTCACCTGTGAGTGTTCCCTTTATAAACGAAGGAGGACCACACAGATACATGATGATATCAGATGGTTCTACAGAAGTCTTTGTGGTGATGGTCCTGTTGTTCCACTCTGGTACAGCAGGTGGCGTCAGAACCCACCAAGAAGACAGGAAGATGGAAGAGCCCCATGTCGACAGAGAGATTCAAATAGATCCAGTGACTTCTCACAAGAGGACGAAGGTGAAAAGTGAAGATTCGAACCCACAAGCTGCTTTTCACCTGAATCTATTTTGATAACACGTTTGTGTGCTGAAGAGGATCTGATTCAATACGAAGCGTCTGATGCTCCTTGTTCTAAACGATCTGTGTGGACGTGTGAAGGAAACGAAACTAAATCAAACAGGAATCAAATTATTTCACTCATTTAAATAAAAGCACTTTATTCAGCGCTTAATTAAAAGTTCTAAAATGTGATTTCAATCACAGATGATAGAAATTTATGATTTTATAAAACAATTCACTACAGTATAGAAATATAAACGAGAAACACTGATCAAATCTCCTATATATATAAGATTGAATGGACACTTAATTGTTTTTGTCGTTTTTAGAAGTATAAAGGTACTTTTCATACTTCTACTACATTTTGCTGATTCCACTTTCATACTCTTACATTAATGGGGTTTTGAATGCATGAATTTGTATGTGTAGTAGTTTTTAAATATGGATTTAGTACTTTTACCTCAGTAAATGATTTATACCTGGAATGGATGGGATCATAAACAGCGTCAAGATTCATACTCCTAGTGCCCAACAGGAGGCGCTGTTGTGGAAGCTGTAGCTGATTTCTGGATTCTTTGAAAGATTTAGTGAGTTGAGAAGAAAATCTGCAAATAGTTTGATTTACTGTTGACGGAGGCAATGAGAGAAAGTTCTCAACATTAGAATCTTTGTTTTGTTCAAATCTTTGTGAGATAAATATGTTAATATCAAATCTTATATTGTATTGAAAGAAAATCAGTAAGGTTATGAAAATAATCAGTTTTTCATGAAAAGTACAATTTGTAAGATCAGGAAAAAAATCTGAAACTAAAGAATAAAAGAGTGTGCATGTGTGTGTTTGTGTGTGTATGCGTGGGTGGCATTGTGTGTTTGTGTGTGTAACTCTGTGTGTATATGTGGGTGTATGTGTGGGTGTGTGTGTGTGTGTTTGAAGATAGTGAGGCAAACAAGACCTTTGTCCACGGTACATAACCGTTCCTGAATTACGATGATGTCAGCAGAGCTGATTTGAGTTGTGTCCCACTCTGAACTTCAAACTGAGCAGGAAGCTGAAGAGCAACGTTAGAGACACGTCTCACTGGAGACGTCTCCTCACACTGAGGGTCAAGTGTCCCTGAAGGACGTGAAGGATCCTCTCCTCTGGACCACCTGCTCTCCAAGTCTGAGTCCACACACCGACCTGGAGAAGTTCCTTCACTGCTTCAGCCTCTTGCTTCTCGTTCTTCAGGTCGTTTCCCAGAGTTCACCACCACTCGTCTGAATCCCCTGATCTTTGTCTCTCTGACCACAGCGATCAGCTGGAGACTCGTGATTCACCTCTTTTATCATTTTGCGTCACATTTTAAACATTTTAAACAGCTTGAGTTTCTGTTGACTCACTTTAGGCCTTAATGGACTTTTTTAGACTTAACTTATAAAATATCCTTCATCCACTTTTGTCTCTTTTGCTAAAACCGACTCATGAATCATTTGCACTTCTCTCTTCTTCAAATCCATTGTGATTCCCAGTAAGTCCAGTGTGTTGCTCCATGTGTGGATAAAGTGGAGGCTCAGCATCCTCCTTCCTGTTGCTTCTGCTTCTTCAGCCTTTGAGCAGGAAACAAGCCGCTGAGCTGACGGAGGCACTTTCAGTCTCACAGAAGGAAACACAGACACAGAGTCTGTCAGGGAAAGTGATGATGAGGCAGAAAGAGACGAAGTTCCTGAAAAACACTGAGTTTCTAAACTCTCGTCCTCACAGTGTGTGTGTTGTGTGTGTGTGTGGTGCCCTCAGATCTCTGCTCGGATTTAAAGAAATCAATCAAACTTTATTTATATTGCACTTTTAAAAAAAAATCAACTGCAGTTTAAAGTGTTTTACAAGAGATTAGCAAAATGTTAAAAAAAAACACTTAATACGTTTAGAGTAAGATTAGAAAGATATAATAAGGAAAATAAAATAAATATTAGTAAAATAAAAAAATTATATAAAATAATAAAGCAATACAAAGTAAATGTAAAAGAAAGAATAAGAAAGACAATAAAAATATATAATGTGAAAATAAGATGTTCTACCTGAAGTTACGGTGAATATCCTCCATGTGATGATATGAAATCAAAGGCCTTCACCTTCTAATACAGTTTGACAAACATGAATTATGAAACATCTTCTACAAGGAGAATTTTTTTTTAAATGGAATAAATGATCATAAGACTGAACAGACTACAAACAATAATTATATTAAGTTTCACTTTTCTAAGACAGAATTATTTATCGAACCCAAGATCTATATAATATTTGAGGTAAGAACAGATAACAGGAGGGGAACGGGTTTGCTCCCACATCTGGAGACTCCAGGTGTTCAGTGTGAAACTCAATCTGCGTCTTCACTTCCTGTCGGATCGCTCGGCTAATCACGGCCTCAGGTGACGGGACAGGTAGGCCAATCAGGATGTGGCTGTGGTCTGTGGAAGGTAATCTGTGCCAAAGGCAGACACACACACACACACACACAGACACACAGTACACACACACACAGTACACACACACACACACAGACACACTGCAGGCCTCATAAGAAACAGTGATTGAGGCTCTTTTGTTTTGATTCTCATGTCTGTGTGTTTGTTGTGTGTGTGTGTGTCGGTCTGTGTGTGTCTGTGTGTGTGTGTGTGTGTCGGTCTGTGTGTGTGTGTGTGCTCTCTGTACGTGTGCGTGGGTCACCCTGCAGCCGACCATGCACGTACAGTACGTGTGTGGTCTTTGTGAGGTGAGGGTGTTTCCCCTGAGGCGGTGGATGTCCACATCACTTTGAAAGCAGAGACACAACCCCCCCCCCGCATGAACACAATGTTCCCGGCCTGTCGCTGCGAGCGCCGCCTCTGATGTGTTTTCAGAGCGGAGCTGGGAAGAGAAGCTGTGGCGTTCACTCAGGAATCACAGAGCAGATAAACATCTCAGCGGCTGAGAGGCTGGAGGACGGATCAGAGACGAGCTGTCTTCACACTGTGGACTCTTTTGTCTCCTTGTTTACTGAGGAGCAGCCAGTGAGACGTCTCACAGCTCGCCTCGCCGCAGGTTCTACATCTTCATCTGTGAGAGGGAACCGGGTGGAACTGGCTTTCATTATTACTGCTCTACTTGTGTGTCCTGCTGCTGTAGACACAATTAACACAAAGTTCACACTGCTGGTCCAGACTATGTCCTGGAAATAAAGATGGACAATGAGCCCTCTCTTCGAAGCTATGCCGTAGCCTAGGCGTAGAAATGAACCATACGTAGAGCCCTACATCTTACCCTACATCTTACCCTACATCTTACCTGAAGCATGAATCTGCTTTTACTCCCACTATCTAGAAAACTGACGTCCTATGCTGAGTCGGTCACTCATGCAAAGTTGAAGGTGTATTTTAGTACAACGGGGCATCTGGCACCAGATTGGACGTCAGAGTCCGGGTGGTGGTGATGGTGGAACCAGGATGGAGGTCCTGTTGATACTCTCAGTCCACAGAACATGGAGTCATTCAAAGTGTGGAGAAGCTCGACCTGTTGAACAAAAGCCTGCATCAGTCAATGTGGTGAAGACGGAGCTGAACCTTCCCATTATCCACTGGGACGACCCAGACCTCACTGGAGGGACATGTCCCTTCTCCACGTCCTCGTCCATCACAGGAAGTGAAGGTTATCCGAGGACGGAGAAGAAGACTTGTTCAACTTGGTCCACCGATTGTTTCAAACTGATCAAAATAAAAGCACGGTAGTTCAGCTCAATACAAAACGAATGTTGTGCTTTTAATTTGAAGGCTACTTGCCAAACAGCAAGGGCTTCTATGATTGTTGTTGTCCTGATGAGTATGTGTGTGTCTGTCAAATTCATTATTTGTCATTAAGATGCGTTCAATTCAACGTTCTCATAAAAATGAACATGTTCTTCTGGAACTCAACACTGGCCGACCTGCCTCTGCAGCCTGGGCTGGATGCTGTTCACTGCAAAGAGTCCGAAGAGCTCGACTCACCTGGAGAATCAGCTGCTGCTCAAACTCAACAAGGAGTTTGTAGACTAGTGCTCTAAAGGTGGAACAAAGTTTAACCCAAAGTTTAAATATACAGTGGGACAGCTGCATTTTAACTTTTTATTTTAGCTGTCATGTGGTTGATGTCTTGACATGATCCTTCCAAAAGTTCTTAAATGTTGTGTTGACATGTTAAATGTTATAAGTTTGACATGTTTAATGTC
Source organism: Pseudopleuronectes americanus (assembly GCA_038501795.1). Lineage (NCBI taxonomy): Eukaryota > Metazoa > Chordata > Actinopteri > Pleuronectiformes > Pleuronectidae > Pseudopleuronectes > Pseudopleuronectes americanus. Next base: position 629,123 of record CM076731.1, read on the forward strand.
ATTGTACTTATGTTTGTAAAGATTCTCCTTTAAATCAAAATAACTGTTTTTGGATTGGATTTATGACCCTTGACCTTTTTATCACTGTGTAGAAGCGGCCCCCATCAAGTTGTTGGAAGTAACTAAGTAACTTTTACTGAAAGTACATTTTACATTTACTTGAGTAGATGGGTAACCCTAACCTTACACCTACTCAACTCATAGCTGGTGACCTGCTGGACTCTGGAGCGCGCCCCCGACCTGACGCAGAGCACAGCTGTCCCCATTGCGTCATGATGAGAGAGAGAGAGAGCTGGACAGAGAGAGGGATGAGAGAGAGAGAGATGAGAGAGAGAGAGGAGGGGGGTAGAGAGAGAGAGAGAGGGAGTTGAGAGGGAGGGGGGGTAGAGAGAGAGAGAGAGAGACAGAGAGAGGGATGAAGAGAGAGAGAGGGAGGGGGTAGAGAGAGAGAGGGAGAGGGGTTAGAGAGGGAGGGGGGTAGAGAGAGAGAGGAGTTAGGAGCAGAGGAGAGAGAGAGAGAGAGAGAGTTAGAGAGACAGAGAGAGAGAGAGAGAGAGAGAAGAGAGAGAGAGAGAGAGAGAGAGTAGAGAGAGAGAGAGAGAGAGTTGGACCCGCGCTCGGCTCCATCGACCCGCACACACGCTTCTCCCGGACCTCGGCCACAGTCCCTGCCGCTGTCCGGTGCTTTTCGGCGGGTATGCCACAGGAGGATCCTCGGTCTGCATCATGCTGCTCGGCTCTTTGGTACGGTAAGACCGGGCCGGTCCGCGGGACGGGTTGAATCCTGCTGGACCCGCTCCTCTTCCTCCTCTTCCTCCTCTTCCTCCTCTTCCTCCCCTTCCTCCCCCGGGGGGAGCTTGTGCAGAATTGATGTATCGACCTGAAAACTGCACTTTGACTCACACGCGCACGAGCCTGAAGTTTGAATAGTTTCACTGCGGATCTGACCAACTTTATTTATATGGCTCCTGTAGACAAGTGATGATGAAGGGGAAGAGGATGGTGATAACGATGAAGATGATTATAGTGAATATACAGGTTATGATGATGGAGATGAATAGGATAATTTTTTTGATGATGAAGATGGTGATAACGATGAAGATGATTATGGTGATGATGATGGTTTTGATGATGATGAAGATGATTATGGTGATGATGATGATCATAAAAGGTGATCACCATCATCACCCTCCTCCTCTTCATCACAGTGGAATCAGTCCTCAGGAGGATCTGAGTCTTCTCTGACTTGAGGATGAAAACACGTTGCTCAATGTTTTGTTATGAATTGAACTTCTTCCTGTCACTGTTCAGTGCTCCCCCCCACAGAGATAGAGTACAAATCCACCATTTCAACATTTACATAGAAATGACTGTGACTGTGCATTATCAGTTCCTTGCAGACTCTTCTCTCTGACTCTAGAAGAAGTGGAATCACACTCCACTTCTTCAGGCCTGTTGACCTCTGACCCCTCCGCTGAGGCGTGAACACAAATGCATCTCAGTGGAGAAGGAAACAAACTCCTAGTTTGGCCCAGTGACACCTCCCGCCTGTTTCTGTGAAGTATCGTCAGTAGAGACCCTTGAACGAGGAGAAGCTGCTGTGAACAGATTGTGTGTTTCTCTGCAGGTTGTGGTTGTGATCGGCCTGTGGGCATCGAACACCAGAGCGTACGTGTTTCAAGCGAGCCGGCCGGCAGAGGGAGGAGACAACCCACCGCCTCACACTAAGGGTGAGCTCCGCCCTGAAACATGCACAATACAATGGTGTAAATTAGAGTTTATTGCAGAGTTGAGTGTGTTTGCAGTTGTGTGTGATTGTGCGTATCCTCCCTGCAGTCATCTCAGAGTGGGTCAGCTCCGCGGGCTCCTGTAAGGGGAGGTGCTTCGAGCTGGAGGAGGCCAAACCTCCGGGATGCAGATGTGACAATCTGTGTAAAACCTACTACAGCTGCTGCTCGGACTTCGACGAGCACTGTCTGAAAACAGGTGAGTCCCCAGGTCCACGTCCTCCTGGTGTGTCCTCCTCCTCACTGCAGCAGTGTGTCCTCCTCACTGCAGCAGTGTATCCTCCTCACTGCAGCGGTGTGTCCTCCTCCTCACTGCAGCAGTGTGTCCTCCTCACTGCAGCACTGTGTCCTCCTCACTGCTGCAGTGTGTCCTCCTCACTGCAGCAGTGTGTCCTCCTCACTGCTGCAGTGTGTCCTCCTCACTGCAGCAGTGTGTCCTCCTCACTGCTGCAGTGTGTCCTCCTCACTGCAGCAGTGTGTCCTCCTCACTGCAGCGGTGTGTCCTCCTCACTGCTGCAGTGTGTCCTCCTCCTCACTGCAGCGGTGTGTCCTCCTCACTGCAGCGGTGTGTCCTCCTCACTGCTGCAGTGTGTCCTCCTCCTCACTGCAGCAGTGTGTCCTCCTCACTGCTGCAGTGTGTCCTCCTCACTGCAGCAGTGTGTCCTCCTCACTGCTGCAGTGTGTCCTCCTCCTCACTACTGCAGTGTGTCCTCCTCACTGCTGCAGTGTGTCCTCCTCACTGCAGCAGTGTGTCCTCCTCACTGCAGCAGTGTGTCCTCCTCACTGCAGCACTGTGTCCTCCTCACTGCAGCGGTGTGTCCTCCTCACTGCAGCGGTGTGTCCTCCTCACTGCAGCACTGTGTCCTCCTCACTGCAGCACTGTGTCCTCCTCACTGCAGCGGTGTGTCCTCCTCACTGCAGCAGTGTGTCCTCCTCCTCACTGCAGCAGTGTGTCCTGCTAACTTTGATTGATTCCTCAAGACCTAAATCACTAAAGAGAAAAAGGACAAAGGATCATTTGTTCAGCAGGATTCATCCTCGCTGGGATCCAGCAGGATGACGGCAGCAGCAGGATCGTGTGTGTGTGTAGGGGCGACTGAGTCCAAACAAACAAGTGTGTGTGTGTCTGTTTGTGTGTGACACAACACACAACAACAATAGAAGACAACACATCAGGCCTCAATAGATACACAATGGTTTTGATAGGAAAAGAACCCGAGTTATTCTGTAATTTCATTTATAATGTGGACAAAGAGTTATTAAAGTGTTGATTTTCATCTGATATTAATTTAGAGCTTGGCTACGTGAACAGAGCTCGTCTTGAAAACATTAAGCAAACAACAGTGGGACATTTTCCAACAGAAGAAAAGCTGCTTTGCTTCTAACGTGATCATTTGTAGCAGCTGTGAGATTGAATGAGCCACTGTTCACTGTTTGGCTTCTCGATGTGAGTTCTGTGATGAAGACACGTTAATGAGGAAGCTGGTTCCTCCCGTGTGACAGCGGGGGGGTTCGAGTGTTCCCAGGATCGCTGTGAGGAGCAGAGGAACGAGGACCATGCCTGCCACTGCTCCGAGGACTGTCTGGAGAGAGGAGACTGCTGCTCCAACTACAGATCCCTCTGCAAAGGTATCAACCTTCTGTCCATGAGAGGAGAATGAATGTGCACGAGGGTCCGTGATAACAGTGTCCTCTCGTTTCCTCCTGAGGTGAGACCTCCTGGGTGCAGGAGGACTGTGAGGAGATCAAGAGGGCCGAGTGTCCTGCAGGGTGAGTCTGGACCACTTCCTGATTGTCTCTAACCGGGTTAGGGTTTGCTCCTGTCCTGGGTTCAAACCTTAACCTGTTCTAGATCTACATTTGTCCTCCATATCAGTCTAAACCTTAATGTTGTCTTTCCTTCATCCTGTGCTGCTCAGCTTCATCCGCCCCCCCCTCATCATGATGTCGGTGGACGGATTCAGAGCCTCGTATCTGAAGAAAGGAAAATCTGTCATTCCCAACATACAAAAGCTCAGTAAGTGTTTTTAGCTCTAGTGTGACAGTGATTGTAAAGGTCCTGATCTCTGGGACCGAGGCAGGTCTCTAATGATGTATTGACACTTGAAGGTTTTGTTTCCATCAGGATCGTGTGGAACTTCAGCCCCGTACATGAGACCAGTCTACCCATCAAAGACCTTCCCAAACCTATACACCCTGGCCACAGTAAGCACCTGACTGGTTCTGTGTTGTGTACACTAGCAGGTACAGTAAAGCAGGACTGTTAATATGTACTTGTGCGTTTGTAGGCTAAGTAAACACACATGTTTGCCAGTAGCCGTGCTCAGAACGTCCTCCAGCCGGTTCAGGTTGTGACCTGCTGCTAACTGACGTTTCTTCTTCTGTGGTGCGTCTCTACAGGGTCTCTACCCGGAGTCCCACGGCATTGTGGGTAACACCATGCACGACCGAGTGTTTAACGCCACCTTCAGCCTGCGCACCCGAGAGAAGCTGAACCACCGCTGGTGGGGGGGGGCAGCCGGTGAGTGAACCTGAAGTCTGTGAGCAACCAGCTACACAGTGAATCACTCATGACCCTGTCAGCTGTAAATAAAGATGGACGACACAACTGTTCCCGAAAAGTGAAGCCAGACCATGGGCTGCCACCTGGTGGCTGTCTGCGGTACAGGTCAAAACCCCTGCCTCCTCCATGTTAGCAGATAATTGTTGATGTTTCGGATCAGTTGGGTTTTTAGTTATTTGAGGATATAGAAAAGGGCTGAGTCATCATGATTGACAGCCTGAGCTGACTCCTGATTGGTTGAGCCCTCGACTCCACCCGTCAGAGATGTTTGAACTTTGTGGATCGTGGAGACACGTCGTCCGTCTTCATGTCTGAATATTAACCCGTGTGTCTCTGTGTCTCAGATCTGGATCACGGCTCAGGAGCAGGGGGTGAAAGCCGGGACTTTCTTCTGGCCTTGGTACTGTAGTTGGTACTGGAATATTTTTCATTAGATTCAGACACTGAACCTGAAATCTACAAAAACCTGAACGAGGTTAAAGGAAGTTCAGAAGCAAATAATACGATTTATTGTGCTTTTAAATATAAAATGTATTTATATTCTAAAGTTGAACAAACTAGAAATGAAAATCAATGAGATAATAAATATATACTATGAATCTCCCAGATCATATTGTATTCATTTATATTTGTATTGTCTGTTAGCATAATAAACCAATAAGACAATATATCAGAACTAAACTGTATAATAGTAAGAAGCTGTTATAACACACACACAGGTTCTGGAAACACATTTGCAGATTTCTGGATTCTGTGACACATTTGAAACTTGGTCCTCGTGCACTGATGGATTCACTGAACATAGACGTCCATGAGCTAATGAGCACGAGGACTCGTCTCCCATCCTGAGACCGACTGACACAGGAACAACACAATGCTCCCTCACACTCTCACAATGAGGAACCAGGAGCGAGCTCAGATCTCTGGAGTCAGACTGGTTCCATGTGTGTTGGTATTAATAATAATCCTAATGAGAATAAGAAAACACATTTAGATCATGATTCATTCTCTGTGTTTCCTCTCTGTTGATGAGAACATGTGGTTTGTTTAACTCTGTATGTTGTTGTTCTGCTGCTTCTTCGTCATTCACCACATGAGTGTGTGTCTGTGTGTGTGTGTGTGTGTGTGTGTGAGTGTAGGGTGATTCCTCTGGAGAGAAGGATCCTGACCATCCTGCGTTGGCTGCTTCTCCCCGACGACGAGAGGTAACCATCAGGCTTCTGTTCTGTCCTCTCGGATAATCGCTTAAATAGTAATTCATCAATTTATTGAATTCATTCATGAAAGTATCCGTCTGTTAACATGATTGACAGCGATATCTTTCATGTGTTTTAAACATCTGGCACAGACTCAGACTCGAGGATGAACAGATTTTATTTGGAGGTCACAGGTCACTGCGTTTTGTACCCAAGAGGTCAAAGGTCAGGTGTTGGTCAGTGAGGCTGAAGCTTCATGTTTGTTCCATAGTTTCCTTTGATCTGGTAGTTTTGGTTTCACGTTGTGATTTAGAGACAAAATAATTCTGTCTGACATATGTCCGTCCTGTCGTGGGCGGAGTCTACCTATACTCTGATTGGCGTGTTGTCAGGTGGGGGGTGGTAGTCTTCCTGTTTCAATGGAGAAGATGAATGAAGTGCTTCATGTGGTTGCCATGGGGACCTCATGTGCGTTGGTCTGGACGTGTTATGAGGAACCTTCACACCTGAAGCTCTGAAACCAACCAGGTGTGAACCAGCTCCTGTTCAACCTGTTAGAACTCAGTTCAGTGATTCAGGTTCTGATGAGGACCAGGATCAGGAGCTTTCAAATATCAAACACTCAGTGAATGTGTTGTTCTCAGTGTTTGAATCCGATTCTCTGCTGAGCATGAAGGTCTGTCTCAGTGGAGATGTGGAGTCAGTGAAGGGTGAAGTGTTTTCACAGAGACACTCTGAGACCTGGGCTGCTTCTCAGCTCGGGTGATTCCACCTCTTTGTTCAGGTGAAGCTCAACTGAAGCTCCCGTTCACACCTCTGTCTCTGTCCAGGCCCTACGTCTACGCCGTGCACTCGGAGCAGCCCGACACCTACGGACACCGGCTGGGCCCGCTCAGCACCGAGGTGAGGCTGCCTGTGTCTGTGTGTGTGTCTGTCTGTGTGTGTGTGTGTGTGTGTGTGCAGACATAATCCATGTTCTCACACCTCATCCTGTGTCTTGTGTGTAGCTGGATAACCCTCTGAGGGAGCTGGACAACATCATCGGTCAGCTGATGAACGGTCTGAAGCAGATGAACCTGCATCGCTGCGTCAACGTCATCGTCGTCGGAGACCACGGTACGAGGGTCACATGACCTCCACATCCACATGACCTCCACATCCACGTCCACATCCACATGACCTCCACATCCACGTCCACATCCACGTCCACATCCACGTCCACATCCACCTGGTTACTGAAAAGTAAAAGCATGAAATGATAATTATGAGAAGTTTGGTACCGAGTGAGTCCATGTGAGGAACCAGCAGGACAATGTGTAGAAGCTTCCCAGTGAGCGAGTGGACGTGTTGATGAGGTTTCTAACACGTGACGTGAAACCTGAAGAACACAAACATCTCAGGATGAAGAAGAGGAGCCGGACACGTAGAAGATGAAGACGTCCACTTGGAAACACGAGGAGATTCCAGATCTTCTGGTGATGAGGACCGACCCCGGTGTGGATGAGCTGTAAACAACAACACTGATCTTTACACAGCAGAGTTTATACGTCATGTCCCGCCTCCTGCTGCTCTACAGGCTCCGCCCCTCGCCTGATGTTCCCACATGTTCGAGTAGACCCCATGAGGACCTGCTGCTGCTGAGATCCTGTGTTGTTGTCTCACCTCAGGTATGGAGGAGGCTCACTGTGACCAGACGGAGTTCCTCAGCAGCTACCCTCTGAACATCGAGGAGATCATGCTGATCCCCGGCTCTCTGGGCAGGATACGACCCCGCGACCCCAAATCCAGCACATGTAAGACGTCTCTGCTGTAGGAACAGGAACCATAAATACTGAGAAATGAGAAATGATTAATAAACAACTTCCTGTTCTCTTGCAGACGACCCCAAAGTAGTTGTTGCTAACCTCACAGTAAGTACTGAGCCACACACACACCATGTTTGTCACGGGGTCGAGTCCGAGGTCGTTCACCGGCTCCTTTGTGGTTTTAGTGCAAAATGCCGACTCAGCACTTCAAGCCGTACCTGAAGCAGCATTTACCCAAGAGGCTTCACTACGCCAACAACCGGCGGATCGAGGACGTCCACCTGCTGATGGAGAGGAAGTGGCACATCGCAAAGTGAGATCTGAGCTCCTGAGATATTAATATATATATATATATATATATATATAGGTCCCTAATCACATCTTTATAATTGAGTCTGGAAAAACAAATAACGGCCGACATTGTAGATATAGTTTGTGATTGAATGTTTAAAGTAGAACAGCTGGTTCAGTGGAGCTCACACCTCAACAGTGTCTTTATGAAATCACATGTACATCCCAGAGAATAACTCTCTCCCCCCCCTCGCTGAGTTATGATCAAATGATGCAGAAGAATTCACCGAAGTATAAAACCTGTGTTTCAGGAAAATGCCGGAGAGGGTGAGGTCTCGTTGTGGTTTCTTTGGCGACCACGGCTTCGACAACAAGATCACCAGCATGAGGGTGAAGGGTCGTCTCTCCTGTGAAGGATCTGGAAACAAACATGTCCAGAATAAAAGTCCAGATTATAGAAAGTGTCTCCGCTGAACTTCTGTGTTTCTGTGTTTCTGTGTTTCTGATTGCAGACGATCTTCATGGGCCACGGGCCGAGCTTCAAGTTCCAGAAGAAAGTTCCAGAGTTTGATAACATAGAGTTATACAACGTCATGTGTGGTGAGAGAGTTTTTATTTTTATCAACAGAAAACAGAAACTTCATGTTGAAGATGGAGGTGATAACAGAGAATCAACTGAGTTTCTGTTGCTTATTTAAAAAGAGCTCAGAAATGTTCATCCACAAAATCCACCATTAAAAGACACTGAGTAGACTCTACCCCGGCCCTCAGACCTGCTGGGCCTGAAGCCAGCTCCGAACAACGGGACCCACGGCTCGCTGAACGACATGTTGAAGGACCCCCCCCACCGGCCCAGCATGCCTGAGGAAGTGACCTCACCGTCGCCGGCGTCCGACGGAGAGGTCACCATGACGACGCACGACCTGGGCTGCAGCTGCGATGATGAGGTGGGTGAGGGTGGGAGTCTGATGACAGACGGCTCCTGACGACAGACGAAGAACTGACGCTGTGATTTTCCTCTGTGACAGAACAAAGTGGAGGAGATGATGGAGGCGTTCAGTCCTGCTCCAGATGGAGTCTACAGCTACAGTAGGTCCTTGGTCCCACAGACAGGAAGTCCACGTTGTTTTACTTTGAAAAGTCACCGTGTGTGTGTGTGTGTGTGTGTGTGTGTGTTCATGCAGATAACACACACTTGCCGTTTGGTCGCCCGGCCGTGATGTTCGATTCCCACTACAGTTTACTTCATCATGTGGAGTTCATCAGTGGATACAGCAAAGAGCTGGCAATGCCCCTGTGGACGTCATACACACTTCCACGACAGGTACACACACACACACACACACACACACTCACACACTTCTAAATAATGTAGCTTCATTTGAGTAGAACAGAAGGAAGTGAATAAATCAAATCGACCGGTTCCTTTCTGGATCCAACACGTGTGTTTCACGTTGACATGATTTTAACATGTTCCCTCGACTTCCTGCAGCTCCTGACTCTCACTCTCTAAAACCGGGCGTCAGCTTGTAAAAGGTCAAAAAAGCTTGTGTTGTCGTGAGCTGTGAGAGAAAGTGTTTGTGTGTCTGTGCATAACATGACCAGGCTGCAGGAGCATGTAAACAACAACACAACACACACAAACTCTGTGTGTGACGCTCTGAACACGAATGTTTTTCCGATGTTTACAGGAAGAAGTTTACAAGAGGCAGCTGCTCACACACGTACATGAACACCTTCACACACACACACACACACACACACACACACACACACACACACACACATAATGTGAACATTGTTGTGCAGAAAACCTTTAACATGTTCTATCTGGTGTGTTATGTCTCAGGAGGACCTGACTCCCGTCCCGGACGTGTCCCCCGGGGCTCAGTGTGTCCGGGTGGACTCCAGAGTGTCGGCTGGTCACAGTCAGAGCTGCACCAGCTACAGTCAGAACGACCAGCTCACACACGGCTTCCTGTTCCCACCAGGTTCACTTCATTCTGAATATTAATCATTCAGTCGTTCCTGTTCCTTCTCACCTCAACATGTTCACATGTTCACAAATGAACATGTGTTGTCAGGCATTTGAAAAATACTCAACACATCTTAATTCTTTGATATTCAGGTCAGAACATGTTGTTTACATGTCAGCACCTCTTCAGACGTTTGTCTTTATCAGGTTAATAAATCGGTCTCCATGGAAACGTGTCTCCCACAGACACGATGCTTAAATATTCCACCAGATGTCACAGAAATCCAAATCTCATCTTCAGTATCTGATGCTATAACATATATGAATATCATGATGATAAAATCAATCAAACATCACAGAATCCTGATCAACAGCGCCCTCTGCTGCCACAAACTGGTTAATTACAAAAACTTTTAATAATATTTACATATGTTGAGTAGTGCCAGTATTTTTTTGGAAAATCAAACTTTGAACCAGATGTTTTTGAAAGTGTTTTTTTAAACACAATGTTACTTTTACTGATCAACAGCGCCCTCTAGAGTGGGAAGGAGGAAACGTCCTCCATGTTAGGGTTAGGGTTAGTCACTGAAGCATCAGCCTCACTTTAACTTTTCCATAACAATCAGAATATAACACCACTTTTATTTGTAGTTTTATAAAGTGAGGTCAGTTATTTGCAGCCGGGTTCGATCTTATGAAAGTTTTCTATGTTAGAACCAGTGTCTCTCTATCTCTGTGATGTTTCCATAGCAACAGATGAGCTGCATGATAAGTGTCTGTTGTTGTTTGTTTGTTGACAGAGCTGGATGATAAGTGTCTGTTGTTTGTTTGTTGACAGAGCTGGATGATAAGTGTCTGTTGTTGTTTGTTTGTTGACAGAGCTGGATGATAAGTGTCTGTTGTTTGTTTGTTGACAGAGCTGGATGATAAGTGTCTGTTGTTGTTTGTTTGTTGACAGAGCTGGATGATAAGTGTCTGTTGTTGTCTGTTGACAGAGTTGGATGATAAGTGTCTGTTGTTGTCTGTTGACAGAGCTGGATGATAAGTGTCTGTTGTTGTTTGTTGACAGAGCTGGATGATAAGTGTCTGTTGTTGTTTGTTGACAGAGCTGGATGATAAGTGTCTGTTGTTGTTTGTTGACAGAGCTGGATGATAAGTGTCTGTTGTTGTCTGTTGACAGAGCTGGATGATAAGTGTCTGTTGTTGTTTGTTTGTTGACAGAGCTGGATGATAAGTGTCTGTTGTTGTCTGTTGACAGAGCTGGATGATAAGTGTCTGTTGTTGTTTGTTTGTTGACAGAGCTGGATGATAAGTGTCTGTTGTTGTTTGTTGACAGAGCTGGATGATAAGTGTCTGTTGTTGTTTGTTTGTTGACAGAGCTGGATGATAAGTGTCTGTTGTTGTCTGTTGACAGAGTTGGATGATAAGTGTCTGTTGTTGTCTGTTTGTTGACAGAGCTGGATGATAAGTGTCTGTTGTTGTCTGTTGACAGAGCTGGATGATAAGTGTCTGTTGTTGTCTGTTTGTTGACAGAGCTGGATGATAAGTGTCTGTTGTTGTTTGTTGACAGAGCTGGATGATAAGTGTCTGTTGTTGTTTGTTTGTTGACAGAGCTGGATGATAAGTGTCTGTTGTTGTCTGTTGACAGAGCTGGATGATAAGTGTCTGTTGTTGTTTGTTTGTTGACAGAGCTGGATGATAAGTGTCTGTTGTTGTTTGTTTGTTGACAGAGCTGGATGATAAGTGTCTGTTGTTGTCTGTTGACAGAGCTGGATGATAAGTGTCTGTTGTTGTCTGTTGACAGAGCTGGATGATAAGTGTCTGTTGTTGTTTGTTGACAGAGCTGGATGATAAGTGTCTGTTGTTGTTTGTTTGTTGACAGAGCTGGATGATAAGTGTCTGTTGTTGTCTGTTGACAGAGCTGGATGATAAGTGTCTGTTGTTGTCTGTTGACAGAGCTGGATGATAAGTGTCTGTTGTTGTTTGTTTGTTGACAGAGCTGGATGATAAGTGTCTGTTGTTGTCTGTTGACAGAGTTGGATGATAAGTGTCTGTTGTTGTCTGTTGACAGAGCTGGATGATAAGTGTCTGTTGTTGTCTGTTGACAGAGCTGGATGATAAGTGTCTGTTGTTGTCTGTTGACAGAGCTGGATGATAAGTGTCTGTTGTTGTCTGTTGACAGAGTTGGATGATAAGTGTCTGTTGTTGTCTGTTGACAGAGCTGGATGATAAGTGTCTGTTGTTGTCTGTTGACAGAGCTGGATGATAAGTGTCTGTTGTTGTCTGTTGACAGAGCTGGATGATAAGTGTCTGTTGTTGTTTGTTTGTTGACAGAGCTGGATGATAAGTGTCTGTTGTTGTCTGTTGACAGAGCTGGATGATAAGTGTCTGTTGTTGTCTGTTGACAGAGCTGGATGATAAGTGTCTGTTGTTGTTTGTTGACAGAGCTGGATGATAAATGTCTGTTGTTGTTTGTTGACAGAGCTGGATGATAAGTGTCTGTTGTTGTTTGTTTGTTGACAGAGCTGGATGATAAGTGTCTGTTGTTGTCTGTTGACAGAGCTGGATGATAAGTGTCTGTTGTTGTTTGTTTGTTGACAGAGCTGGATGATAAGTGTCTGTTGTTGTCTGTTGACAGAGTTGGATGATAAGTGTCTGTTGTTGTCTGTTGACAGAGCTGGATGATAAGTGTCTGTTGTTGTCTGTTGACAGAGCTGGATGATAAGTGTCTGTTGTTGTCTGTTGACAGAGCTGGATGATAAGTGTCTGTTGTTGTTTGTTTGTTGACAGAGCTGGATGATAAGTGTCTGTTGTTGTCTGTTGACAGAGCTGGATGATAAGTGTCTGTTGTTGTCTGTTGACAGAGCTGGATGATAAGTGTCTGTTGTTGTCTGTTGACAGAGCTGGATAATAAGTGTCTGTTGTTGTTTGTTGACAGAGCTGGATGATAAGTGTCTGTTGTTGTCTGTTGACAGAGCTGGATGATAAGTGTCTGTTGACAGAGCTGGATGATAAGTGTCTGTTGTTGTTTGTTGACAGAGCTGGATGATAAGTGTCTGTTGTTGTTTGTTTGTTGACAGAGCTGGATGATAAGTGTCTGTTGTTGTCTGTTGACAGAGTTGGATGATAAGTGTCTGTTGTTGTCTGTTGACAGAGCTGGATGATAAGTGTCTGTTGTTGTCTGTTGACAGAGCTGGATGATAAGTGTCTGTTGTTGTCTGTTGACAGAGCTGGATGATAAGTGTCTGTTGTTGTCTGTTGACAGAGCTGGATGATAAGTGTCTGTTGTTGTCTGTTGACAGAGCTGGATGATAAGTGTCTGTTGTTGTTTGTTTGTTGACAGAGCTGGATGATAAGTGTCTGTTGTTGTCTGTTGACAGAGCTGGATGATAAGTGTCTGTTGTTGTCTGTTGACAGAGCTGGATGATAAGTGTCTGTTGTTGTTTGTTGACAGAGCTGGATGATAAATGTCTGTTGTTGTTTGTTGACAGAGCTGGATGATAAGTGTCTGTTGTTGTTTGTTTGTTGACAGAGCTGGATGATAAGTGTCTGTTGTTGTCTGTTGACAGAGCTGGATGATAAGTGTCTGTTGTTGTTTGTTTGTTGACAGAGCTGGATGATAAGTGTCTGTTGTTGTCTGTTGACAGAGTTGGATGATAAGTGTCTGTTGTTGTCTGTTGACAGAGCTGGATGATAAGTGTCTGTTGTTGTCTGTTGACAGAGCTGGATGATAAGTGTCTGTTGTTGTCTGTTGACAGAGCTGGATGATAAGTGTCTGTTGTTGTTTGTTTGTTGACAGAGCTGGATGATAAGTGTCTGTTGTTGTCTGTTGACAGAGCTGGATGATAAGTGTCTGTTGTTGTCTGTTGACAGAGCTGGATGATAAGTGTCTGTTGTTGTCTGTTGACAGAGCTGGATAATAAGTGTCTGTTGTTGTTTGTTGACAGAGCTGGATGATAAGTGTCTGTTGTTGTCTGTTGACAGAGCTGGATGATAAGTGTCTGTTGTTGTCTGTTGACAGAGCTGGATGATAAGTGTCTGTTGTTGTTTGTTGACAGAGTTGGATGATAAGTGTCTGTTGTTGTCTGTTGACAGAGTTGGATGATAAGTGTCTGTTGTTGTCTGTTGACAGAGCTGGATGATAAGTGTCTGTTGTTGTCTGTTGACAGAGCTGGATGATAAGTGTCTGTTGTTGTCTGTTGACAGAGCTGGATGATAAGTGTCTGTTGTTGTCTGTTGACAGAGCTGGATGATAAGTGTCTGTTGTTGTCTGTTGACAGAGCTGGATGATAAGTGTCTGTTGTTGTTTGTTTGTTGACAGAGCTGGATGATAAGTGTCTGTTGTTGTCTGTTGACAGAGCTGGATGATAAGTGTCTGTTGTTGTCTGTTGACAGAGCTGGATGATAAGTGTCTGTTGTTGTTTGTTGACAGAGCTGGATGATAAATGTCTGTTGTTGTTTGTTGACAGAGCTGGATGATAAGTGTCTGTTGTTGTTTGTTTGTTGACAGAGCTGGATGATAAGTGTCTGTTGTTGTCTGTTGACAGAGCTGGATGATAAGTGTCTGTTGTTGTTTGTTTGTTGACAGAGCTGGATGATAAGTGTCTGTTGTTGTCTGTTGACAGAGTTGGATGATAAGTGTCTGTTGTTGTCTGTTGACAGAGCTGGATGATAAGTGTCTGTTGTTGTCTGTTGACAGAGCTGGATGATAAGTGTCTGTTGTTGTCTGTTGACAGAGCTGGATGATAAGTGTCTGTTGTTGTTTGTTTGTTGACAGAGCTGGATGATAAGTGTCTGTTGTTGTCTGTTGACAGAGCTGGATGATAAGTGTCTGTTGTTGTCTGTTGACAGAGCTGGATGATAAGTGTCTGTTGTTGTCTGTTGACAGAGCTGGATGATAAGTGTCTGTTGTTGTTTGTTGACAGAGCTGGATGATAAGTGTCTGTTGTTGTCTGTTGACAGAGCTGGATGATAAGTGTCTGTTGTTGTCTGTTGACAGAGCTGGATGATAAGTGTCTGTTGTTGTTTGTTGACAGAGCTGGATGATAAGTGTCTGTTGTTGTTTGTTTGTTGACAGAGCTGGATGATAAGTGTCTGTTGTTGTCTGTTGACAGAGTTGGATGATAAGTGTCTGTTGTTGTCTGTTGACAGAGCTGGATGATAAGTGTCTGTTGTTGTCTGTTGACAGAGCTGGATGATAAGTGTCTGTTGTTGTCTGTTGACAGAGCTGGATGATAAGTGTCTGTTGTTGTCTGTTGACAGAGCTGGATGATAAGTGTCTGTTGTTGTCTGTTGACAGAGCTGGATGATAAGTGTCTGTTGTTGTCTGTTGACAGAGCTGGCCTCCTCTCCTGAGTCCCGATACGACGCCTCGCTCATCACCAACACGGTGCCCATGTTCCCGGCCTTCAGGAGTGAGTCACCGCACTGAGCCGTCACATTCTGAAACTCAACTCAGAGTGAAACTTTCACTTTTACATCTGGGATCAGAGATACTGGAAGACAGGTGTTGAGGGGGCAGCTGCAACAAACTGACATAACAAATCCTGAAAAACATTTTGTGTCAGAGAAGCACTGGACTGAAAACCTCTGTTTAATGGAAAAAGAGAGTAATTGAACTGTGTGTTGTGAGCTCAGAGGCATCGAGGGAAGTTCTGTGTCTCCACGACGCCAAAACAAAAACCAGTTGAATTGATGCTGGTTTAGACAAAGGTTTTGTGTTTGTCATCTGGGACACACAAAACAGAAACGTGGTGATACCACGTCTGAGCTAGGACGTTCCTGACACCCATTGTTTCTGGAGAGAGAGAGAGAGAGAGAGAGAGAGGGAGAGAGAGAGGGAGAAACAGAGAGAGAGTGAGAGTGAGAGAGAGAGGGGGAGAGGGCGAGAGAGAGAGAGAGAGGGGGAGAGAGAGAGAGGGGGAGAGAGAGAGGGCAAGAGAGAGAGAGAGAGAGTGAGAGAAAGAGAGAGAGAGAGAGAGAGAGAGAGAGAGAGAGAGAGAGAGTGAGAGGGAGAGAGAGAGGGAGAGTGAGAGTGAGAGAGAGAGGGGGAGAGGGCGAGAGAGAGAGAGAGAGAGACAGAGAGAGAGAGAGAGAGAGAGGGGAGAGAGAGAGAGAGAGAGAGAGAGAGACAGAGAGAGGAGGGGGGAGACTTTCTGTATCTGAATCGCTGTCTCATGCAGAAACATGTAATTCACCATTGTTGTGTATGTGTGTGTGTCTGTGTGTTTGTGTGTGTATTTGTGTGTGTGTTTGTCTGTGTGTCTGTGTGTGTGTGTATTTGTGTGTGTGTGTGTGTGTGTATTTGTCTGTGTGTGTGTTTGTTTGTGTGTCTGTGTGTCTGTGTGTTTGTGTATTTGTGTGTCTGTGTGTGTGTGTGTCTGTGTGTGTGTGTGTGTGTGTCTGTGTGTGTGTGTAATTACCTCGAGTCAGTTTCCTGATCAAGACAAGTTGATTTTCTTCCCACTGCCTCTCCACCTGTGTGCAGGAGTGTGGAGCTACCTGCAGGGGGCGCTGCTGAGACGTTACGCAGAGGAGCAGAACGGCATCAACGTGCTCGCGGGGCCCGTGTTCGACTCCGACCACGACGGCCTCCGCGACTCCACGGACACGATCAGAGAGTAAGGGTCAGAGGTCAGAGGTCAGAGGCCTTCTCCTGGTGTCACTGGGGAGCTCGTCCACCAGTTAGAAACCAGGACAGAAACCAGTGTCCTTTAGTTTCTCCATTAATTAGAATCAGGTTCTGGTGATGAACACTGGAGCTTCAAATAAAGACAAACCTTTGATGCTGAAACCTGATCGGGTTCTTTCTAAAACTTATTTACATCCTTATGTTTATAAAGGTTTGAAATAAATGAAATGAAAAACCTAAAAATACATAAAAAGTCTCAATAAAATAAAATATAAAGTCCGTTGACCAGCTGATGGATAGAAGAAGGAAATGTTGAATCAGAATCGTCCGATTAATTTGAGTGTTGTTTGATAAAGGGTGAAACTAATTATTACAGGTTGTCCCCCCCCGTCCCCTCCCACTTCTTCACCGTGGTGACGAGCTGTGAGGAGAGGAACCAGACGCTGGACGAGTGTGACGGTGCGTTCAGGGTCTTCAGCTTCCTGCTGCCCCACCGACCGGACAACAGCGAGGCCTGCAACGTGAGTTCCCCTCTCAGCGTCATGTCCCCTTCAGGGTCATGTTAAAGATCTTAAAGATGCATTTGTCCAGAAGAACATGTTTATAGATATAGACCGAACAGAAAGAGGTTTATAGAGACAGGATCGATGAAAGTGGAGAGGATGAGTCATTTGAACCCAAACACAGATAAGTGATGGAATTTTACTTCCCCCCCTGTCCTGAGCTTGAACTTGTCGTCATGGTTACAATAACAAACCCGTGGTCCAGCTCATGGAAAACTCTCGGTTGTGTTATATTCAGGGAGATCATGTTGTAACACATATGTCAATGACAACTGTGTCTTGCACGCTAACCCGAGGTTCTTCCGTCCAGACCTCACTTCCGTCATTCCTACTATGGCCACTAGATGTCGCCCAATGATAGAACGTAACTATGCTAATAACGAATTTATCCAGGTGAACTGTCTGGAGAAAGAAATGTGAACAGTATTTATAGGGAACTAATTTCAGTGGTGTATTAATCCACATTTAGTGCAGTGGTGGGTATCGGAGCAGTATCGCATATATGAGGCTTTAGGTGCACACACACACAAACACACACACACACAGACACACACACACTCATCCCGCCAGAGGAAGAAACACCCTTTCTCCAGCTGAGGTTGGTTTCAGCCCAGAGAGTTTCCACACGTTGGGAGAGATCCAGTTGTCGTATAAACCTCTGAGTAACAAAGGCTGACAGCCTTGAGTGTGTTGGTCCAGAAGAGGAATCGGATTGTGAGTCTCTGAGTCATCCAACCGCCAGAACGCTGTGTTTTCACTGACCTGGAACAGACGCATCATAATGTGTCATGTGCGTTAAAGGCCCTGTTGTGTTGCAGCCGGAGCGGTTCTCTGCTGAGTCAAAGACCAGAGGAGGAATCTGGGCCAAAGCATTCTACAACAAAAACTCAGATTACTGAGTTTGGCTCCAGATCCTGAGATCCTGAGATAAAGAGTCAGAGTGAGTCAGTCTCTGTGCAGCTTCTGGTCCTGCAAAGATCAAGTCTCTGTGACGTGAACAGCCGTGCATCCAGTTCCTCAAACTGCATTAAGGCGTTTGAGTGAGATCACAGACCTCCAGTCAGATCCATGCGTCAGCTCAGCCCACGAAACCACCGCAGAGTTTCACATAGAGAGGAACTATCTGTGGGAAAGACACAAATAGAGACAAGGAGGAATGTAGTTCATCTAAATAAAGACAATAAATCTATAAAAGTACAGATTCCAAACAGCGCTGCACTCAGAGACGGGCTGACAGATGATATCGACTCGTCTTCTGAGAGGTTTGGACTTTGTCGAGCTTTTAACTTCACGAGAAACGTCCATCACGTCCCCGACAGATTCAGACCTGGTCCCACAGAAACAGATCGATTCACTTCAGCCTGCGACGTGTGGATTCCTGGTTACGCACTTCTTCTTTCTGTTTTACAGTTCACATGTCTGGCTCGTGGTTTGTGAGTCTGCAGGTGGAAAGTACTTCAGTGATTCCCTTCCGCTGAGTCATTATTTACAGGACTTTCCTCGTCAGCTGCGGTGACAGAGTGACAGAGGGGAATCCTCCCTGTTCCATAACATGGGCGCCGCGGCGAGGAGGGGCGTGGCCTGCGTTTCATAAACACTGAAGTTCAGTGACTCACAGAGACTGAATCCTCTGAGTGGAGCAGCAGGTCACAAATCACTTCACACGTTTACTGCAGCAGAGGAACAGGTTTAGTGTTCTGTGTCTGGGCGATAAGAGATTACACAGGATAGATGGGAGTGATGCTGCCATCAATCACACACACACAGACACACACAGACACACACACACACACACACACTCACACACACACATACACACACACACCCTGTTAGGCCCTCGTCTCTGCGTAACTACATTTTAACAGTTGGTTTAGTTTATTGTGTGTTTCCTGAACTTCTGCTCCATGCACATTATTCAGGGAAACACTGAATAATTTGGAGAATGTAAAATGATAATTCTTTGAGTTTTGTTATCATGAATTACAAAAAGAACCAAACAGATATAGACTTTGATTTTGGGCCTTTCATGTAGACCTCAGGGCCTTTAGAGGTCACTGTGGGATAAACTAGTTCAACTGAAGTTGTGCTGTTACTGATTTAATCTCTGTATTAATGAACACTAATATTAACATGACACAATATCAAACATTTAAAACTCTCATTTCCCTTCAGACTAAACAGTCAAACTTGATGAGTCTCATGTATTTTATTCTTAGTTCCCATGTTATGATTATTTCGTTCACCTTTGGTTGTAGTTTTCCAGATAAAGGTCACCAGCAGTTTAATGAATGCATCGTCACGTGGGTCCAGTTCTAGAGACGTTCCTCAGTTTGTATAAGTTGAAGGTTCCATCAGGACTTGTTATCATGTCCGTCCCAACGTCTCTGTCTCTATGTCCTCGAGGACCTGATTCAGACGTGGGAACCGAGCTGCTGACTTGTGTCCGGCCTCAGGCCGAGTGGGTGTAAATGTCAGAGTGTTGAGGCAGTGTTTCCAAAGTTAATCAACTCGTCTGGATAAACAAATCAGCACCTTTACAACCTCCCCCACATTATGAGGAACTTCTGTGTCCTAAGGAAGTGAGATGAATCATCTGATTACAATCATCTGATTACAATCATCTGATTAGATCATCTGATTACAATCATCTGATTACAATCATCTGATTACAATCATCTGATTACAATCCCTGTTTATAGGAGTTGTGTTCAGTGACAGTTGCTTGATTCAGTTCACACGTCTGCAGGATCCATGGATTTCGACTCTGAACTCAAACCAAGCAGCTGCGTTCATCACATGTTCATCACTGACGCATCCTGGAGGACGCAGCCTCGCTGATCTGATCCTGCAGCTGCACCATGTGTCAGGGAGTCCCCAGTGTGTGTTTGTGTGTGTTTGTGTGCGTGTCTTGGGAAAACCCTTCGATCAGAATGGCCCACTGCTCTTTGTTCCACTGCAGCTTTTGTCTCAGGACCTTTGACAGATAAATGTCATGTGATTCATCAGCTCAGCTCAGAGCAGGAGATAACCTGCTGCTGCCTGACGTATCAGGTGAAAGGTGAATCACTGAATCAGCACAAATCCCCAAACAAACAGAAGAAAGGTCCTGAAACGTTCCTGTCACATAACACATCAGGTGAAATATTCAGAACACAAGAACATATTAGTTTTATATTATCTGTGTCAAAAAGTAGCCTGATATTTAACTTCAAATACAAGGATTTTTTAAAAGGAAATTACATCTTTGCACAAGAGTCTGTGCAGTAGCAATCGTGTTTCTTTCCCACGAACTAGCCAATCACGGCGTCTCAGCTCGATTGTATTCCATCAAACAACTCCCTGAAAAGACAGAATCCATCTTTGAGAAAACCTTGTCTGACAAACCTGGTGTTTTGGTTTCACATTTGGTTGTTGCCATGGCTTCCATCTTTGTTTGCATCTACACACAAGTTGTGCGTGAGGGGAGTTGTCTCTCCTCTTGGGTTCTTTGTGCGCTCGTGTTTGGTCGTCTAATCTGTCGGCTCCGTCCTCAGGTTTTGTTGAAAGGCTTTGACACAAAAGGAGAACTGACGTCTGGTTTCGTGGTTTCCCGGTTGCCCTCTCGTGCGTGATGCTGTTCCTCCGTCCTGGGATAACACTGCCCGGTGGGGCGGGTGCATTTGTGGCATTTGAACATTCCTGCCGTCATCAGGACAATGGAAACATTTATAGCCGTCCTGGCTAACGAGATCATAACTCCTATTACAGTAAACAAGCTGCACGCGGTTTCGTTGTCAATCAACGACTCAAAGTGCTTCAACATGTGCAGTGTTGTGTTCGAAGTGCACAAGCCCTCAGACACACAATGATCCACTCACGAGTCAACACTCACCTTTTCAGAACTGCTCTTAATGTGCATTGTTTGTTGTGCGCTCCATGTCTTCAGTGAGTAGCTTTTAATTGTTAGTTTTAACGTTAGAGAAGTGTCTGTGAGTGAAGGTGAAAGGCGAAGGTCGGTGTCAGTGTCTGGGAAAGGGTTGGTTGAGGTGAGGGGCATCTGCTTTGGGTGCAGTTTCTAACCTCACCACTAGATGGCAGTAAACCCCACTCTGAGCCTTTAAGATGTCTTGTTATGAGTTGTGAACGTTAAGTTCTGTTGAAGTCTTTCAGTTGGTTTGCATCAAAGTCCAGCTCATGTTTACATTACAAAGCATTAAATCTAAAACAGGTTCGGGACAATTCGAGCCATTAAATCCTATAAACATTTACAAGAGTGTTCTTTGGTTGAGGTTTCCTGAAGTTTGAAGGCAATTGTTGATCCCGCCTCATTGTAATAAACTGTAAACTGTAAATAATTCTGTGAAGTCCGTCAGTTCCATAGCCCCGGTTTTACAAACTATTATTTTTATAAGAGAACCTGAAAATAATGAGAATTTACTCCGTGTCGTCGTGTTTCAGTCTCTGTGAACTTTGAATAAGATTCACTTCATATTTGAATCCAAGTGAAAACTGGTTGAATACCCAAGAAGAAGTAAGTTCCGGGGGAGGGGGAGACGTGTTCAATAGGCCAACAACATGTTTAGTGTGTCCACCGTACCATACCTGCTAAAATATAATGAGTTGATCCATGAGTCCAAATGAAGTCAGGATATCCTACACATGAAAAGGGAAAGCTCACAGTGACAACAGGAAAACATATAGCACAGAGACCAATGAAGAGTAGGTCTCATAATATTCAAAGAGACCTATAGAGTATTTTCTTTCCTCTGTTGATTCACGTTTTACAGAAATTCTTTACAAAAGATCTCAAATGTTTTTCCCATTTTGATGGAAATGAGCCAAACATCAGGAGGAAACTCTAACTTGGAGAAGGTTCCTTTGATCTCCTTTGACCTCGTTAATTCAAAAGCAACGTTTCCCAGACAACAGTAGAACTCATCGACCTTTACTTGACCTTCCATCTTGTCTACCGCTCAGTAAAGTGTGTGATCCTCTCACTACTGAGAGAAGTCACGAACCTGCGTCCAGTCATTTGATCCGTCTTCAGTCACACGCTCATCTGTCACATTTCTAAATATGTTGTTTACTGGAAACGACCTTTATTCCTTTTTTGTGTCATTCAGTAAAATCACCTGATTGATGATGTGTTCTCAGACGGTCTACCTACCTATCTCTCTCTCTCTCTCTCTCTCTCTCTCTCTCTCTCCTTCGCTCTCTGTCTGTCTCTCTCTCTCTCTCTCGTTGTCTCTATTGTTGAACCCTATAGCTTTGTGGTTCTATCTGTCGCACTATTTTTCCATCTGTCTCTATTGATCCCCCTGTAGCTCTACCTGTCGCTCTATCTCACTGTGTTCGCTCTATCTCTCTACCTATTGCTCAATTCTCCATCTGTCACTTTCTCTCTCTGCCAGCTGCTCCACCTGTCATTATATTTGTCTATCCGATGCTGTACCGTTCTATCTCAGTAGCTGTGTCTCTGTCGCTCTGTCTCTCCTCCTGTGATTTTATCTCTCTATCTGATGCTCTACCTCGACCTCTCTACCTAACTGTTCTATCCATCGCTCTTTCTCTCCACCTGTCGCTCTATCTGTCCAAACCATCTTCAAAAAGGACATTCAAATGACATAAGGGATCCTGATCCGGCGTCAATATGTAACGACACAGGAGTGAGAATAGTCCCTCAGGAAATAGAACAAAACAAAACATCTGCCATATCTTCAGAAACATTATTCATGTTCATTTCTGAGTCATAGGTAACATGAGGACAACCTGTTGACCAGACTGGGATGGGAGGATATGCTATATAATAGGAATGGGGCTGCATGTATGAGTCGATTGTACCAGAGAAATTATTTTACAGCAGCCGAGTCAGTCCTTCCTTTGAAAAATCTGTGAAATCTGAACCATATCAAATATGATGTCAAAACGCTTGTATGCATTCCGCGCTTCCCCTTGTCCAGGCAACAACTTCTCTAAACTGGTTAACAAATAAGAACATGGTTTGAGCCTGAGGGAGATGTTGGGAAATGCTGGTGTCAACATCACCTAATTGCTATGGCACAACTCTTTAATACCAAATGTACAAATAAATAATTGAATCTTTCATGAAGGAGGAGTGAAATTATCCAAAAGTCCATTTCTGGAGGTCAGTGGTCCACACAGTAAAAAGAAGAAGCTTGTTTGTTGGAGTTTGAGTTTGATTGATTATAAAGGAACCATAGGTGTGAATGTGAGACAGCCTGTCCAGGGTGTCCCCGCCTCCCGGCCGATCTCCGCTGGGATTGGCTCAAACTCCTCCTGCGACCCCTAAGAGGACACCTGGTGCCGAAGGGGGATGGATACCCTCTTCAAGTTTGCATAACGATGGTATCCACAGTGAATAACCACTTCCTGTCTGTGTCTGGGCAGAACGCCGAGGACGAGTCGGCGTGGGTCGAGGACCTGCTGAAGCTCCACACGGCCCGAGTCCGAGACGTGGAGATCCTGACGGGCCTGGACCTCTACCGATCCACCAACCTCACCTACACCAGCACCCTGAGCCTCAAAACCCACCTGCACACCTTTGAGAGCGACGACTAGACGCACACACAGACAGACACACAGACAGACACACAGACACACACACACACAACAGGATTTAGCCGTTTGTAGAAGTCCTGCGTTTTGCTCGCTGGGCGGCCACGTGTCGTCGTTCCACTCCTGAGGAACCTCCAGGAGGGCTTGGAACAGGGGAGCACATCTCAAATTTGAATTTGTTTGTTAAGTAGTAGCTTGAAGGTTAGAGCAAGATAATTTAGAACCCTCCAGGAAATCTGATAAAGGATCAGATAGCACAGGAATGAGGCAGGAGAGAGGGGAATATTCTCATAAACTCATAAATACAGATTACACAGTGCACTGCATCCTCGGGCAGGAAGGACCGGACCAGGGCTCCATGACTGTAAATGACTTCATATTCCAACTAGCATCCATTTATGTAGAATTTACAAAGTAATTAATGTTGTTTATAACTTAGTATGCTCATGAAACTGGTTATAGTTTTGTCGTGGATCACAATTTTGTGTGTTGTGATCTCAAACTAACCTTGAAATTAGATTCTCATGTTGTATGAATAAGAAGTTAATCCTGAAAATCATCACACAATAATAAACGTGAGTCTAGAACAAGTTTGAATCATTTGTGGTTAAAACACAGAGAAGTTGCTGGTTTGGTTCCATCAAGGAAAATCTTGAAATGTTTTGGGAATGCACTTGTTTATGTTTCTTGCTGAGAAGTCACACTGACACCACTGTACGTTAAATAGCTACAGGCCTGCACAATTAGCATAGCTTAGCATAGCTTAGCATCACTTGTTTAGCATTGGGCGTGGCTCGTGCAGGCGAAAGACCAAAGACTGTAAATAAAGATGGACGATGCGTCTCCATGTCCTCACACATCCAGAAACTAAGATCAAATATCACGGATGAGAAACGTCTCGCACATCTGGAACGAACGGGATGGAGCGCCGGCTTCAAGGCTCACGACCAATCACGAGTCAGTCTCAGCTGTCAATCATGATGTTTCAGATAACTAATTCAAAACAAATTGGTTTAAAGCCAGAACCAAGAGAATGCAAACAAACGTCTGTGATAAGAACGAGCTACATTAACAGAAAGTTCTCTAACGTCTACTCTAACTTTTTAATTTGGTTCATGTCCCATCCCTGAACATGGAGGAGGTCTATGACCTAGTCTGCAGCCAGCCACCATGTCGTCCGTCTTTATTTACAATCAATGAATTTGGACAGAGCCCGGCTAGCCGTTTCCACCTGTTTCCAGTCTTTGTGCTAAGCTAAGCTAACCATCTCCTGGCTTAACATTTAACAAAATACATGATGATTTTAAGCAAGAGAGTAAATAAGTGAATTCATGTGATCACCAGGGTCAGAAAAACATGAATAGTAAATATATTCCATTATTACTAAGACTGATGTTCCTCTAAAGTTATTATGATTAATATTGAAAACATATCAATCATAAGAATTCAATTTTGGTTCCACAAATATTCTTGTGTGGCTGAAAGCGTTGATACAGAGACGGAGAAGACAAAATACTGAACAATACAAACCAGTGGGTCCATAACTCAGATGGTGAAATATACAGAGACAGTTTCCAGCATCAGACACATTTTAAAGTTTCTATGCGAATAACAAGTTCAACAACAAATGAAATGTCCCATAAAGGAACAGATGCTAAATAAAAGAGATTAATAGTTAACTTCTCACTAACACAAGTGCTCACATGGTATTTTAGACGTCACACAAACACATCATCTAGGTGTATGTTTTATAAAATGTTTCATATTTATTGCGTAGCATCATGAAGGCAGCAGCACCGAGTGTGACGGTGTAATTCATCCGATCCGTCCCCCGTTCACTGTGATAACATCGATCCCTGATGTTGTGTTGTTGTGTGTTTCACAGACGTGACGACACTGATGCTGCCGTAAAGGAACATTGTTAGTTTTATTCTTTTACAGTTTTAAATCCATGACATGAACCAGATGTTTCCAGTCTGAGCTCGGCACCGGACCGGGGGAGCTCTGGTGGGTCGATGAAAACAATTCGTACAAATCTCAAATCTGACCCAGACGGACACAAGTGATTTTGTAAAGAGACAAATTCATAACTCCTAATTCATTTCATTAACACAGATCAACTTGGTTCAAAATACAATCAAATACAAAGAATAATCACTTCTGCCAAATGAGTGAAGCCTCAAACTGGTTCCCACAGTCGACCTCATCTCCTCGTTGAACAGATCCCAGCACTGGTTCCCAGAACCTCTACTGGTTCGTGTTCACTCTTTACTTTGGTAACGTTTCCTTTATGAGTTAACATAACTCACTTTCTTGTTAATCAGTATAATATAATCATTAAATTGTCATAAAGCTTCCTCAGAACTCGTCACGCTTCAGATGAGGCCATGTTTATTCCTGTTGTCTTTCAAAATAAAAGCCGTAGAGAATTGAAAATACCTTTTGACTGGAGCTGCTTTCTTTTTATTTCTGTGACTTGACTTTGATATCGACCTCAACAACCGGCTGAAAAAATACTACAAACCTCTTCTCATTAATTTACTGCAATGTGCAGGGTCATAATACTTAATATGAGCTTCATTACATTTACAGTCAATTTAATAATATTATTACTTTAATTCTTTTGAGGGTAAATTCGTGACTAAGTAGTTCATTATTTATAATCCTCCAAGGTTCTTAAAGCTTTTATATAAAATGCTGTAATGAATTGTTTATGTCATGTTGTTTAAGTCTGATAAATGTGATTATTAGATATTTTTATATTTGCAACCAGATTATTAAAAATCAAATGTTAATAATTTAGTTCCCCTCCTTGGCCGAGATCGGAGCATTTTCTATTAGAAATAATAACTATTGTTAAAGTATAATATGATCATTTATAACTATGACCTGCCGTCATGTGAACACCTGAGTTTGAGCAGTTTATGGATATTTCAGCAAGTTTCTAACAGCAGGTTTTTATTTCACTCCTCTGAGTGAACATTTTTCACAGAGGTTTCTTCTCATTGTGTCATAACCACTGGAATTTCATCTGAAGATGTTATCAATTATCAGAGGAAGTCAGTCACACTCTACCGTAGAATCGGGTTATTAAACTCAGTAAATTGCTAGGTTGCATATTTTTCATATTTAATCAGATGTTATCAATCAATTCTCAAGGTTCCTTTTGAATAATAACTCATATCAGATACTCAGTCACATGGATTAAAGTGTGAGTCACATCAGGTCAACATCATTAATAATCCATTAAGGTTCATAACGGTGCTGAATATTATCTTTACACAAGTCAAATAAACCAATAAAGGTTTTGAAGTTATCATCTGAACCCCAGCGGCTGAGTTCCAGCTCGTGGTCCAGCTCCTGGACGAGGGAGGTCCAGGGCTGGAAGCTGTCGGAGGAGTCCCCGCCCGGCTGTCCCCGCCCCGGTCCAGAGGTCACTGTTGATAAACCTGCGTCTTGTTCCCGTCGGCTGTTCTGAGCCAGTGTGGCTGACGTCTGCAGCGACCATGGGTTCAATGAAGGATTCGCAGAGAAAGAAGAAGATCGTGGTAAGAGCTGGTCCTGGGTCAGAACTGGTGTTAGTCAGAGGCCTCGAGTGGGTTTTACACTGAATACAAGTTTAATATTAATATTAAATATTACTACAGCAGTAACTGAGAGATCTGAGGCTCACTCTTTCTTATAGACAACTCTCATATGGTCTTTTAGATTTTTAAATATTTTATTACTGCTATTATACTTACTAGGATTAGGGTACTATGTCTGATTATGTATTTGCATCACAATAAACCTTAAATAAATAATGATCATTATTGCTTTATTATTTTATTTGATATGATATGATATGATATGGTTATATTTCATGAATATAAATATTGCACTATAACATAGTTTTGAAATACTAGGAATGCAGGAATGTCTGTTTAGGTTAAAGTTACTTAATATGTATTAAAATGCATTAACAGTCGTATGCTCTTGTTACTGTATTAATATACTAATATTTAGAACCTCAAACACCTGAAGATATTTAAGAGTTTGCTCTTTTGGTATTAAATCTAAATCAGATTTCCCAGTTTGCACTGGTTCAGGATATCTGCAGTGTCCCTGTTGGTCTTCAGAGTTTGACTCTGTCCTCTCAGGTCGGTGTCCTGGCTGTGTCCATTGTGTCTCTGATCCTTGGGCTCGGACTCGGTCTGGGATTGGACCTGCAGAGATGTTTAAACAAAGGTGCCACACACACACACACACACACACACACACACACACACACACACACACACACACACACGCACTCACACACACACACAGACACACACCGGTGTCTCTGCTTGTCCCACACTCGACCTTCCCTCTGAAACTGAATCTAAGGTTTCTATTATTTACCACAACCTCTCATCTCGCCGCTGTGACTCATATTGAATCGGACTCTCTCTCGTGATCGGGATCTCGTGGATCTCGTGGATTCTACGTGGATCTCGTGGATCACGTGGATCGCGTAGATCTCGTGGATCGTGGATCTCGTGGATCTCGTGGATCTCGTGGATCGGTCGTGGATCTCGGTCGTGGAGATCTCGTGGATCTCGTGGATCTCGTCGTGGATCTCGTCCGTGCGATCTCGTGATCTCGTCAGCTTGTTTCTGCCTCTGGTTCCGGTTCCTCCTGCTGACACCTTGTTCTCACTGTGCCTCCGATGACTCTGTGAGGAAGTCAGATGAGTCAGATCTGTGGAACTCAAACCATCTCCCTTGAGATGATAATTGACTCAATTTCAGGTTTGATATTCAAGCGGAAAGATTTAATTATTAGGAATTTCCCGTTTTCACGTCATTGTAAAACCAGAAAAGACTTATTCCTCTTTCATTCTCATCTGCTCACAAATCCCCACGGCCATGCGTGTAGATTCATCTGCTGTTTATCACGATTATGTGTCAGACAAAAGTTGTGTGTTTATCACAGAACACAACGTGGATGACTGTGCTCATAATGATGATCGGTTGTGCACGAGGCCGGGGGTCTGAATCACTCTGAGCTGTTTGTTTGGGTTTGAAGACACAGAAACAATCGACTGGCGTCCTGCAGCTCCAGGATCTGTGAGTGAGTCCTGAGTCTTAATGAGCCGACAGGAAGAGCTTCCACCAGGAACCTCTCAGAACCTGAAACTCATCTGCTGACTCACGGACTGCGTTCCTGACTCTTTGGTCAGGACGACGATGAGTACGAACCGAAATCCCCTCGGGGGAAGTTCACGACAGCAGATTACTGCAGTGGAGGGAAAACAGTTTGGAAAGAACAAGATGTGACCAGAATTAAGAGTGAATCTTATCTTAAATGTTTAATGTTATTCAATATAGCTAAATGTCAAATGCGTTTCACGTTGCATTCACAGTTTCCAGTCCCTGTGACTGGTTTACAAACGCCTGTCTGGACTTTACTGTGTCCTGCTGGTCTGAAGCCCTTTGATGCCTTGTTAGAATAGTCTCATACAAATAAAGTTATTATCATGACTATAGTTATATTGTTTTCATCAGTTGTCAAACGTCATGAAAGCGCATCCAGCAGCAGGAGGTCAAAGGTCACAGAACCTGCTCTGGAATCCTGATGTTCCACTTCTGCAGGTGATTCACACCTGGAGCGTCATGTGACGTCACGTGACAGTTGAGTAATTTGAAATGTGAATGTCTCAGGTCTCATGTGACACATGAGCACGAACCCCCGACAGGAGATGGAACCAACACCGATGACACAGCAGAACGGGGCTGATGACACATGAGGGGCAAAATGCTGAGTCACTGCAAAGTCACCATGAGTAAAATAAATCAAATCAAACCAGTGAAGCTCATACTGGTGTGAGTTTTAATTATTAATATCAAGAGTGACGTCTTAGTTTCTCCTTATAGGAAATAGTTATAATATTTTAAGAACAATTTATTCCATTTTATATAATAAACTACAAATGTTATGAATATGCTAGCTGTAAGATTGAGCAATTGTCAAATCCTTATACTTTAATATGTGTTCAGAGAAATACAAATGTTTCGGTGCTTAAGTCAGATAATAATTTGTTTTTAAAACAAATGCATCTACAAATGTTTCCCTGTGAATCCGTCTCTGTCCTCTGCTGGTGGATCTTTGCCGAGTCGTCCCCACTGGTTATAACAGCCACATGTTGTGTGTTCCAGTCGTCCCAGTCACTTCCTGCAGGGCTCGGTGCTACCAGCCCTATGACGAGGTCCCAGGATGCAGATGTGATGAGAACTGCATCGCCAGCGGCAACTGCTGCCACGACTACCAGGACATCTGCAAAGCACCATGTGAGGAGAAGTTCTTTCCCTGAGTACCGCCAAGCATCTGGCTGAGTCTTAGTTATCAGAGGCGGAGCTTCGTGCTCTTCTGTTAAATAGTGTTTGGCTCCTGTGAGGGTACGAAACCAGTACAGGCCAGTTTAAAAGCAAAGAGAAGATGGTGGTTCACTAACTGCATGCCTGTCCCCCTGCAGCCGAGCTGTGGGACTGCACCCGGCTGCGATGTGGAGAGACCCGGCTGAAGCAGAGCAACTGTCACTGCTCCGACGACTGCCTGTCTGCAGGAGACTGCTGCAGCAACTACCAGCATGTCTGCCACGGTGAGCCAGAACAAACCAGTAGACCCAGTGTGGGTCGGGTGCATCCCCGGGAGGAGCCAGGTTCACGCTTCAGGCCAAACCCTCAAAGCGCTCACACACAAACACCTCGTTACCTGCACTCAGACTCTCTATCTTTTTAATAAACGTTAACTCCACAGTTGGATCCTGAACTTTCAGTGTAATTGTTGTGTGTTGTTGTTGTCGCTCTGCTGTAGGAGACAAAACCTGGCTGCAGGATGCGTGTGACGACCTGTCGACCCCTACGTGTCCAGCCCAGTAAGATGTCTCCGTTGTGTTTTGTTTCCATCGCACATCAACTTCTATAAGTCTCAGCTTTTTAAAAGACCTGATGTTTAATGAGGCAGATTTCAGTTCTTCAATGAGAAACCAAATCGAGCTGCAGACGTTTTTAAGTGTTTGTGACCTTTTGCAAGATGTTCCATATAATTCCAATACTTTGAGATATAATACACAATCAATATCATCAGCTAAATGCATGGGTTCCCTCACCAGTGTGTTTCTGTGGTTCCAGCTTCAAGCAGCAGCCCCTGCTCCTCGTGTCGGTGGACGGGCTGAGGGCTGAATACCTGCAGACGTGGGGGGCTCTCATCCCGGTTCTGGACAAACTCAGTGAGTGTCTCTCCGTCCTCCTCTGAACAGGAACTGGGAAAACACATTCTGCAAACAGATAAATGATCACAGTTCATATTTGGCCTGATTTTTCGAGTGACCTTTCAGATTCTCAGAGATTCAGGATCTTTTACAGAAGCAGGTGAGGCTGCTGTGAAACTTCCGAGGAAGCCTCTGAGTCATGGGAAACTTACGAAAACTTATAAAGTCCAGATGCATTAGAGTTAAAGCAGAAACATAATAAGAGGAGACAGCATCTGGATGAATCATCTGGTCTTCCTTATCTGAGCAGCACTGAACTGCCCGGAGCTTCAGCTCGACCTTCAGGAGAAGTCTTTGTTGCATATATGTTCTTCAGCTTCTCTGACGCTCACGCAGCAGCTGCTGTGGTTGTTCTCCTCAGGACGATGTGGAACCTCCGCCCCGTACATGCAGCCAGCGTTTCCCAGCAAGACTTTCCCCAATCACTACGCCATCGTCACAGTAAGGACCCTCGCCCTGCTCCACACACACACAACACATAGCTAGAGACATTTAATCCACTTAGATGTTATTGAGTTGAACCCTCAACCAGACAGAGTGTCCATTCAAAACTCAAAACCACAAAACCCAACACACACACATGCAGATGTTTTCAGTTTAAACCTGCAGAACAAACTGATGCACTGAGAGAACTGAGAGGAATCTGAAGAAAACGTGTCGGAGCTGCAGCGTTTCAAAACCTGATGCAAAGATTCAAACTCTGAGATTCAGTCTGTCGAAGCTTTTCTTTCAGATATTTGTTTATCCAACCGTTGATCTTAGTTCTTGGCTTCATTTTCTCCACAACGTCTGAGCTGTGGATGGAAACCATCTGAAACCTCTCAGGGTTTCTCCAGAAACTCCCTGAGAGGTTTCACAGGAACCATTAATAATGTCCACTCCCCTCGGTGAAGAGGAGTAGCGGCTTGTTCAGTCAAAGTTTCCGTGTGTCAGACGGGTTTTCACATCATCACAACTCTTTTTACATTTTTACTTAACAGTGAAACTTTTGTATTTCAACAACCGTCAGACAGATTTCTCCTCCGCTCTCAGGGTCTCTACCCGGAGTCAAATGGTCTGATCGACAACAACATGTACGACCCGGTGTTCGATGCCAGCTTCAGTCTGTCCAACTCAGAGAAAGACAACCCCGCCTGGTACCTGGGACAGCCTGTGAGTCTTTTCTGTGGTAACACACCTCCCACAACAAGCTTACGTCAGTGTAATTACACAGAATTACTAAAACCATGTTAACTCACTAAACAATCATACTGGGATTCCAATGAACAAAATATGACACATGACATTGAGACAGCGGCTGTGGGTGAGGGGTAAAGTGGCGTCCTCCCACCAGAAGGTTGTTGGTTCAACCCTCAGTCTTCTGCTAAAAGCTTCTGCCACATGACGGATAATATAATGTGGTGCAACACAGAAACACGAAACAGCAGTGGACAGCTGTTAAGTGTGTCGTCATATTGTCTGAGTTGTTTTGTGCAACTATAAAGAAAAGTATACTCATTTACTTAGTTATAAAGTTAGATTTTAATGGAGCAGCCAGAGAGAAATGAGCCCCTGCTGTTTAATGGCTGAACTTGAGTTTCGTCAGACCTGCAGTATTCTGATCCATATTTCACTGAACACGCACATGTATGTTCTGTTTGCGTGTTGTAGATTTGGCACACAGCAAAGTACCAGGGTCTGAAGTCCGGGACGTTCTTCTGGCCGGGGTCAGAGGTTAAAATCAACGGCAGCTTCCCGAACCTCTACAGGCCGTACGACGGGTGAGTCGAGTTCTGAAGGTTTATTAGAACTTTAGATGAGTGTAAATAAACAAAGAGCTGTGGTTGAAGTTCCTCTTCCATCAGGCAGGAGGTTTTAATGCCAGTTATAGTTTTTCATCTTTTATGTTCCAATCCTTTTATCTTTTTTAATGTTTTTAGGGCAGCTGCAGTATTACACTCACTTTTTAAACACGTCATGTCCCTTTGTCTTCTGCTGTGTTCTGCGGCTGCTGTAGCACTTTGGCCCAGTAGAGGTTTCACCATGGGGACAATAAAGCATATTTGTTTGATGATGGACTTGGAGAATCGTGCTATCAAGGCGGTCGTTGCAGTAAAGATGGTAAACAGGTGTTCAGCTGATAAGAAGCTGATTGAAACGACTCCAGAGTCAGGGAGAGATGGTATCGCTGTGTGAAGTGGTTGATCGTTATCTCCCAATGACATCGTGTTCTTACTGAAGAACCTCACTGGAACACTGGGGCTCCTCATTTGAACCTTCTGACCAATCACGAGTCAGTGTTAGCTGTCAATCATCAAACAACGTATAAATTACAAACTGATTAGAAACATGAACGAACGACCTGAAATCACAGAAACCACGGTCAATGTCCCGTTTGCTAACATGGTGGAGGAGAGCTGTTTGACCCATACTGCTCTCAGCCACCAGGGGGCGATCGTGGTGATTTTGCCTTCCCTTCTGGGAGCCGTCATGTCGTCCATGGGTCAAACTGACCTTCTGATGTTTCCTGCTGCCATTAGTCTCTCTCTGTTCTGTTTTTAGTAAAGTGCCGTTTGAGGAGAGAGTGTTCACGGTGCTGAAGTGGCTGCAGCTGCCTGATGAAGAGCGGTGGGTTCCTCTTCCTCACTCCACACAGAATCCACTTTGTACCCCATGTCTATTATTCATGTTTAATTCTCTTTAGTTGGTGGTTTAATGCTGATGCTGAGTAAAACACACGTTATCCCTCCAGGCCGGATTTCTACACTCTGTATCTGGAGGAGCCGGATAAATCTGGACACAGCTTCGGTCCTGTGAGCGGGGGGGTGAGTGCTCCTTTCGAAATAGACATTAAACTAAAATAGGTCCATCCTGTTTGCATCGGAGCAGCAGAGCCATTAGCTTCATGCTTCCCGAAATCACAGATCGTTATTACGTCTGAAGTCCATTAATAAAAAATCACTTTCAAAATAAAACCATTCGATTCACATCAGCAGAGTCTTTACTATACTTAATGAGGGTTTATGAATCTTTATGATACTTTATGAGACTTTAAAAGACTTTATGAGTAGCTTGCACAGTCCAGAGGTGAACTTTGGAAGTTCTACACAAAGTACTGACACACACACTTAAGTGTAACTGTTGAGTCAACTTTATTATTCATCTTTATTTGGAATGTGGTTTTTATCTGGAGATGTACAGCTGATTAGTTTTATACCCGATAGTGAAAACACGTTCTCTTTATCTTCTTGGACTGTTTCTCTTCAATAGTTTGAATGTGTAAAGTATTTGCTGGAAGGGGGAGGAGCCCATCAGAACGACTGGTAGACCCCGTTCTCGACTGAACTTAACATTTTGTGTTTTACCAACTTCAATCATATATCGAGACTCAAGAAACTTAATAAAGTTAGTTTAAGCATAGTTTTTAAGTTTATAATTCCACTATTTATATATTTCTTCAGTTAATTAAAACATTGTATTCAAGTGAGCAATCTCTTTCTTACAGTGAACACAACAACATTTATAAGTGACAAATGAATTATTGCATTTTATTTGTCAGTCAAACCAAAAGAGTTCAAGAACAAGTCTTTCCCTGTCGACCGGATCAGAAACATGTTCCAGCTGCAGCAGCTTGAAAACCTGCGCTCCACCTGCCAAGAGCGGATCTACTAAATCTATTAAAACAACTCATGCACGAGGGGTGGAGGCTGCTTGGGAGGCCAAGGCCTGAGAGGTTAATGAGCACATGAGGCAATGTCTGTTGAAACAAGATGGGAAACAGAGTTTTTAATTAAAAGCTCAGATGACCTCACGGTCAGGTGGGGTTTACTGCTCAGTGTCTTGCTCAAGGACACCTCACCATGCTGACAGGGTGGAGTGGATGACTGAACCAACAACCCTGCAAATAACAGAGGCTACACACAGATTTCCAAGGAGTGTGTGCATATGGGTTTGATGAGGTCTATTTCTGGGCTGCACCCTCAGCTTCAGGGCAGCTCACTGGTGGAGGTTAGGTCCAGTCACTGGTTTTAATGGCCTTCGTGACGCAGCGTCACTGATTCCATGACTGGTAAATCTCTGCTGTGGCTTCATGTTGAAACTCGGGTTCGTCCTCGTCTCGGCCATTTGTTGTGAAGCGACGTCCAGAGTGACAGAGCCCGTTTCTTGTTTGGAATAATGTTTTTTTATATTTTTGCTTTGGTCCTTATTATATCTGAGGAAACTGTGTGGTATTGAAATAAGTCATATTTGACTGACGTCTGATGGTTTGTGTTCGATTCCCTTTCGGCCTCCAGCTGATCGACGCGCTGCGGGGGGTGGATAAGATCATGGCTCAGCTGATGAACGGCCTCAAGCAGGTCGGCCTGCACCGCTGCGTCAACATCGTCATCGTGGCCGATCACGGTAACACCTCCCGGCTTCTACCTGCATTCCTTAAAAACAATAACTTCTTAAGAAGACATGAACCAAAGGATTTCTTTGTTTACTTTTTGGAAAGATAGCTTCCACATTGGAGATGTGATTGCTGTTGCAGGTATGGAGGACACGAGCTGCGACAGGAAGGAGGTGCTGCAGGAGCTGGTGGGCGACATCGGGGGCCTCTGGGTCAACGAGGGCCCGTTCGGACGCATCAGAGCCAGAAGCAAAGACGCAGTCAGTGAGTGAACGAGCAGGAGAAACTGATCTAATCCTGCTTTCAGAATTCAGATGAAACCTCCGACCCACAATGGTGCTGCAGAAAGCTCATTCATCACAACCTCGGTTTCCATGTTATGGTTTGTAGCAACACAACAAAAGACGACTTATCCGAGGATTATCTCGTTGTCATGAATATAGAGTTGCTCCATCGAGTTCTTAAGAAGTCATTCCAACAAAGCCTCTGGGCGCCACAGAGTTTCTCTCCCACCTCCGTCCGGATCTATCAGCAGGCTGGTGGAGTGAGGCCACTTCTGGAGATTAGAAAATGAGTGTTTTGCTTCGTGAAATTCTCTTTGCTTCACTCGAGAGGAATTCACTCATTATCACAGAAACCGGAGATTTGCCTCAATACCAAAGCTGGAATCTGAGCTTAGAAACTAGACGTGGGTGCACATGTAGACAAAGGTCAATTCATTTAAATCTGTGAACACAGTGGTGAGGTCACTCAGGCTATCTTTAGATGTGGTTTGTGAGGAGGAGGCAGTCGGAGGTCAAAGCTCCCACACTGTGATGAGACACTGACCTCACACTCTGCTCCTTCCAACAGTCGACTCAGCCGGGCTCGTGGCCAACATGACCGTAAGTATTCCACCTTCAGCCACTTCTGGATCAAGGGATTTCAATCAATTCTTTCCAGGTGCATTCCCAGGTGCATTTTTATAGAGTAAGACACAAACGACATGAGTCCGATTGAAGTCAAGTCATCAGACGTGTTTATTGTTCTGTGATTTCAGTGTAAGAAACCAGGGCAGAAGATCAAACCCTACCTGAAGGCCAATCTGCCGAAGCGCCTCCACTTCGCCAACAGCCGGCGCATCGAAGACGTCAACGTCCTGGTGGAAGCCAAATGGCTGTTCGAGCGTGGTACTTATATTTATACTTGTCTATACACATGGTCGATAAGCTCGTCTTCAAAACCCCTACTGTTCACGTGCATATGGCATGCAGATATCTGACAGGATTCAGACGTTCAGTGGTTATGAGTCATCGCTATGCAAAGAGTTACAAGATGTTGTAGATTAGACGGGGGGGTGGGGGGGTGGTGAGCCAGTGTGGCACAGAACCTTCGGCTGAGCCATGATAGATTAGAAACCCCCCCCGCTTGAGCGTAGATCCTCACCACAATGACCGCCGCGCCATGACAGGTTCAAAGACTGTTCTTACTCACATCCTGGAGCTGGACCGTCTCCAGATGGAGCATTTAGCCTCACCTCTGTTTCCCTTCACCTCGAAACACTCACTCCTTCAGTGTTGGTCAGACTGTGAGTGTTCGGCTGATCCTCTGTGTCTCCTCAGATCTCCTGGATCCCTCACGTTCTGCTCCGGTGGAACCCACGGCTATGACAACGATGTGGAGAGCATGCACGTGAGCACTGACCTCTTCTCTGCAACTCGTCATTAAACCTCTAGAAAACGTCTCTGCTGTTGTTGAACTACATCTTGTTCATGTGGATTTATCGCGGTTCTTCCATACTTTTAAAACCTGTTATTGGTCACCATGGTTACTGCAGCTGTTTGGAACATCTCCCTTCTTCTTCTTCTTCTTCTTTCAGGCCATGTTTGTCAGTTATGGACCAAAGTTTAAGAACCAAACAGAAATCGAACCTTTCTCCAACATCGAGCTGTACAACCTCATGTGTGGTGAGTAGAGATCCAACCTCCACCGACAGCTTTCAAAGTCCCAGAACACAAAGAGGGTTTTCCAGACAGAGATAAAAACACTTGGAAGATAAAAATCTGTGTGATATTAAAACATCAAAGTCATCATAACAAAATGCAGGATGTGAGACGTGCACACGAGCACGAACACATTCAGGAGCCGGAGCAAACGTCAGACTTTTCAATGAAGTCATTCTACTGCACCAACTTGTTAAAAATAGAAAGGACATATTTGCCATGTTTGTATGACGAGCGTGTTCCAGACGCTCTCTGCCTGTTTCACTCTGTCCCACACGTTTCTCTGTTGTGACGCCGGCGGCAGCTTTACTTTCTGAAACTCTAAACGTGACCTGCAGGAATCCAGCCGCTGCAAGTAGAGACCTGCTGCTGGTCTCCAGATTCAACCAGTCACTGGTGTGGATGGTCCCAGTCGTCTCTTCTGCAGAGATCTGCTCACATGTTTATTCAAAGTTCATTCTTATGGAACATGTCCAAATCGCACCTGAGGCAACACAACACATGAAGTGTGAAGCTGATCAGAGGAACTGTTCCGGAGACAATGAAATGTGATGTGAACCCTTTCTGAACCATGTTGCTGGTGCACTGCCCTGAGTTTGGACTCAAACTACATCTCAGACTCATGAAGCTCAGATTGTTAGAACAATAAGCTTCATGAGTCTGAAACCAGTCTGAGGTTGAAGCTTCATTCCAACCACGAATGAAACCAGATGTGCAGAAACCTAAACAAACCCTGTGTAATCACGATGTGATCAATAAATGCTGTCGGCTGTGGAGCATCAGTTTGTCTCAGGACCAAACAGGGATCTGAGCAGCTGCACTGTAAACCACTGAGGTCCACTGGGTTGAATCATCTGTTGTGTCTGCTCCACAAACCTAAACATCATTGTCTTCTGCAGACGTTCTGCAGATTTCTCCCGTCGACAACAACGGGACCCACGGCAGCATGAACCACATCCTGAGGCAGCCCTACTTCTCACCAGCGCCCCCTGCAGAGCAGAGCGGGCCTGCTCGGTGTCCCCTGCTCAGCCTGGAGCCTGCAGACCAGCTGGGATGCTCCTGTCCTGCTCTGGTGGGTGATCTGGACGTGGCACTGATCACATCTCCCTGCGATTATCTCCAGTTATCGACTGTCCAACGTTAACACACAAAACCACTTCATCTGTTGTGTCTCTGCTGTCTCTCTGCTGTGTCTCTGTTGTGTCTCTGTTGTGTCTCTTCAGACCATTAACGCCATCAACAGTCGTCTGAATCTGACGGCACAGCAAGGTGAGGAGCTGAATCCAGATGTCTCTGTGGTTTGTGTTTTCAGTTGTGATTTATTTCACCTGGTTTCTTCTGCTCTGCTCCGTCCAGAGGAGACTGCAGAGAGAGAGCACCTGCTGCTCGGTCGTCCTCGGGTGCTGCAGCCGGACCTGAGCTACTGCCTCCTCTACCAGGAGGGCTTCATCAGCGGCTACAGCTCCGACGCCCTGATGCCTCTGTGGAGCTCCTTCACCATCGACAAGCCGGTGAGCCACTCGTCCACAGTGCACGACTTTAATACAAGGGGTGAAAGTGTCTGAAGCTGTGATGATCGTCTCTGATCTCAAAACAAACAATGATCCAGATGAACTCAGCTCCGCTGCCGCCGGTGACACCGAACTGTCTGAGGGCCGACGTCAGACTTCCTGTGTCCCACAGCCCGAGATGTGACCAGTATGAAGCAGCTGGGAATCTGACGCAGGCTTTCCTGTACCCACCCAGTATGTATCACACACACACACAGACACACACACACACACATGTCGAGTTGACCTGAATGTGAAGGGGCACAATCACAAACACACACACTCACTAGTAATGTGTTGTCTGTGTGTTATTTTGTCCTCAACTGCTAAACTCAGCTCTTGTGTGTGTGTCTCTCTCTCTCTCTCTCTCTCTCTCTCTCTCTCTCTCTCTCTCTCTCTCTCTCTCTCTCTCTGAACACTTTTCATAAAAACATCTCTAACTTGGTGTTTTACTGCAGCGCCACTAGATCACTTTATGATCCATTAAGTTTTTACCATCCATGCAGACAAACCTCAGAGCTTCAGCTCCAGTTTCAGCATCGATGCTCTCTCTCTCTCTCTCTCTCTCTCTCTCTCTCTCTCTCTCTCTCTCTCCTCTCTCTCTCTCTCTCTCTCTCTCTCGTGAGAACTTTCCCTCTTCAGTCAGTTTTCCTCTGTTGAGAAGTTCTCAATGAAAACTTCCTGTTCCTGATTCATATTAAATACTAAAAATCGGTTAGAAAGAATAAAGTGAGGAACATGTCAGGAACACGTCAGGAACACGTCAGATGTGGAGAAGTGTCTAAACTTCTCCACATCACTTCATTCCAACATTGTGTGTTTACAGATCTGAACACGACAGCGGAGCAACAGTTCGATTCCCTACTGATGAGTAACGTGGTGCCAATGTACCCAGAGTTTAAGAGTAAGTTACACAACTAGATACATAAATCATGTGAAAATCCAAAACTCACGTCTCCTCCTCCTCCTGCTGTGACAGAGATCTGGAACTACTTCCACAGCAGCTTGTTAATGAAGTACGCCGACGTGTACAACGGCCTCAACGTGGTGACCGGCCCCGTCTTCGATTACAACTACGACGGCCGGTTCGACTCTCCAGAGCAGATCCAGCAGTGAGTTTCATTTCATCACAAGACTCGGTTACAGGGATTTGTGCTTCATGAGAGGTTTTCAGAGCTGCACTGAAGTCCTGACGTGTTCCTGACGTGTTCCTGACGTGTTCCTGACGTGTTCCTGACGTGTTCCTGACATGTTCACGAGGTTATGTAAATAAGAACAAATGTCAGAGTCTCCCTGGAATGAGTCAGAGTGGAACTACAGACGATTTGAAGATGTTTGTGACACGTGATCTTCAGGAGCTGTTTTCTCTGGAGGAGAGAAGCTGGACGACGATGAATTATCCTCCCTCTGTGTTTGATGCAGGTTTGTGTCTGGAACCAACATCTCCATCCCCACTCATTACTTTGCGGTGCTGACGAGCTGTGGAGACTCGGCCCAGCCGGTGAGCAGCTGCACCGGGCCTCTGCAGAGCGTCTCCTTCCTGCTGCCGCACGCCAGCAGCAACTCAGAGAGCTGCAGGGTGAGGAGCAGTGCCTGGCGTCACTCGTCTCACACCATAACAAGAAGCACTTTCTTTTCTTTCAGGAATTATTGAGAAATTTACCATCACACGAAAATATATTTCAATCAATTTCAATCTGAACTTTCTAAACTCTCGACATGTTTTATCGGTGAATGTGAAAAAGAAGTAAAACAACTGGTGAAGAGACTTTAAACTTCTTCCTAATTACTGTTATCGTCTATTTTAATACATTTTAAACAACAGTCAAATTTATTAAACATTTTTCCTGACAGAATGCAGAGGACGAATCTCATTGGGTGGAAGATCACATGTGGTTCCACCAATCACGGGTCCGAGACGTGGAGTGGATCACAGGACTGGACTTTTACCAGGGCAGCAGTCGACCAATCCCAGAGCTGCTGAGAATGAAGACCCGCCCCACGGCCGCCATTCAAAGAAAACTCTGAAAGATTCAACTGCATCTATAAATAGATCAATTAATATATAGATCTATAAATATACAAACATACAGATGTATAAATAATCAAATATACAGATCTATACATCACCATCAAGATTAATATTCAGCATTTGTAAAATTCTTCATGATGAGTTTTAAATTGTTTGTCGTTATCAACGAATCTTAGTTTTTTTTATGAACTTTATAGATTTTAATCTGATCTGAATTTATTTTTATATTGTTGAATCTTATTTTATTCTCAGTGTCATGATTGTGTGAATCTCTCTACGTGTATTTCCGTGAATTAAATTAGAAACGAATCTTTTGAACCTCGCTGGACTTTTCATGATATTTGTTGATTATTTTGTTTTCAGAAACTACTGAGTATTTGTCTCTCGGTATTTTGCACCAAACCATTAAAAGAAACACAATTTTATACAAATTGCTGCTGAATTCTGTCTTTTCTCTCTTTCTAAGCTGTGAGGACAGTTTCTCCCTGACTCAGTCTGACAGGAACCAGCGATGGAACCGTCACAGTGACCTGAGTTCTGCATGTTGCACACACTCTAACAGGAGACTCATGAAACTCTGGTTCCAGCTTCATGACTGCTGCAGATTAAAAGTGTCTCCGTCATCGGGGAGGAACTGAGATCAGAGATAAACTGAATTATTAACCACAAGCTCATGACTGTGATTACACACATACTGGAGGTCAAATTATCTCAGAAGGGCGTACACAGGTTTATGCAAATTCTAAACCAATCAGGAGTCAGGGGCCTCAGCTGTCAATCATCATCAACTAACTAATTCAAACATGAACATTTCAACAAACATCAGTGTGAACTCTTTCCATGTCCCATCTGCCAACATGGAGGAGGCTGGGCTTATGACCTCGACTCAAGCCAGCCACCAGGGGGAGATAGATATTATTTGTCTGTTGAAATCTGTCCAGTTGTTTGATTTTGTCAAATGTTTTTTCTATTTTTGCTTCTCTTCCATATAAGAGAGAGATTTTATGTCCCTTCAAATTGAACTGATTGTATTTATTTCGTTTTGTCCTCCCTGGGCTTCCATACCCCCTCCCACACTGCCTCATGATGATGTCACATTCTTTACATGTTTAACGTGGAAACCACACAAGGAATGTGACGTCATCAGTACAGTAAGTTTCTCTAGTTACACAAACTGTACACACAACCTGTGATGTGAGGTCGCCCGCACGCCATCAGTGGTTACTCAGCTCGGGCCTCAGGACCAAACATGTGATGTGAGCAGTAAACACGGCGCTGCAGCGTCTCCACATCAGAGGCTTCACTGGTTTCATGTTTATTTGGGAGATAATGTCAGCGACAGTTTATTGAAAAGAATCTTTCAGCCACAGGAAGTTTACTCTGAAAGTTCTTAGCTATTAACCTGCACTTAAATGTTTACAGAGCGTCTGAGTGGAGCTCCAACCTCCAGCAGGCCCAGTCAGCCACATGTGGCTCAGGGGGCAGAGCGGCTCGCCCACTAACCAAACTGAAGCTCCAGCTCCCACAGGGGTAAGAACAGAAAACCTCTGTTTACGGTTAGATTCAGATTCTCTGTTGGATTCAGAAACATCAGTAGATTCTCAATCTCGTCCATAGACTGTAAATAAAGATGGACGACATGACAGCTGCCAAAGGTGAAGCCAGAGAATCCCGATCGCCCCCTGGTGGCCGGCTGCTACCTGATGATTGACAGCGGAGACTGAACCAAACATTATAAAAATATTTTTCACCTCTTGGATTTGAAAAGATGAATCACTGCAGACGACAGGAAGTTGAATCTTCTTAGAAACGCTGTGATTCTGCAGATTTGTGCTTCTGGGTTCCGGTGTTGTTTCAGGTCTCAGTTCTCAGAACTGAACTCTTTGTTCTGCACTTGTTGTTTTTAGCTTCGTCATCGATGTGTAAGTGTGTTTTTTTTGTCACCACCTACATTTAGCCACAAATTCCCAGAGTTTCGGTCTGAGGTTTTGATTTCCCCCGACGGGGTAGATAACAAACGGGACCCAGCTTCGCACTTTGGTGGTTTCCGCCTCGTTGGGAAATTTGTAGACACTTGAACATGAAGAGCTGCTTCTGTATCAGCCGGGGAATTCTCTAACACAGAGGTCTGTGCTGCGGCCTCAGGAGAACCAGCTCGTCCACTTATCCAGAGTTAAAAATAACTCTGTCACTTGTCATCGAAACCTCGGGTGATGGAGGAGGTGAGGCTGCTGTTTTTCCGGTCTCTGACGGGAGCACGAGGACGTAAATAAACATCTGTCCTCTTGACTGTTGTTT
Organism: Pseudopleuronectes americanus; assembly: GCA_038501795.1. Taxonomy (NCBI): domain Eukaryota; kingdom Metazoa; phylum Chordata; class Actinopteri; order Pleuronectiformes; family Pleuronectidae; genus Pseudopleuronectes; species Pseudopleuronectes americanus. The sequence continues at coordinate 672,017 of CM076731.1, forward strand.
ATTTGGCTCCATCAGTTTACAGATTTAACTCTACAAAATATAAACGAGTGTCTATCATTGACTTCAGGGTTCTTCTTGTCCAGCTGCTCTGTGTTTTCAGTTCTGAAATCTTCACGTAGATAATCTCTGTTTGTTTGTTTGTTGACTGATGTCGACCTCTGCTCTGAACTATGAGCAGTAAACACTGAAATTCATCCTTCACAATAAATCATTGTTTTCGTGTTTCAACAGCAGCTTGAATCAAAATGACTCAAGAACATGAATAGTTTGAGTTCAAGTTTTTATATTTTTTGAGTTACAGTAACTTTCAGTCATCATCTTCAGTTTTTCAAATATTTTTCACTTAAATACATTTTCTTCAGTCCAGTGTATAGCTTTAGAATTTTTCATTTTTTGGATCAAACCTCCTGAATCATCACTTTTGGAACTGCAGCCAGAAACACATTTGTTATAATTGTTGGAGTTTACTGTGTTTATTTTATTTGTGAGGCCTGATTAAATTATCCTTTATTTATCAAATTAGAAAAATCTGTAAAAGAAAATTCAATAGAAAGATGACGAATTATACAGATATATTATTTATGTCAGAATCCCACGTCAAAACGAATTGAGTTACCAAAGATACAATCATTAATAAGAGCACTGACCCATATAGTCACAATAAACAAACACACAAAATACACACACACACACACACACACACACACACACACACACACACACACACACACACACAAAAACATCGAAAGCTGCTTTAGTTTCAGTTTATCAGAATAATTTTATGAATGAACCAACTCCCTCTAATGGAAACATGTGTAAATATTGTATAAATATAAAAATAAAATATAATACATTTTATGAACAGGTTAATACTTTATACTCCATAAAAAGGCTGAGCTACAAATCCAGAACATTTAGGATGAGTTACTGTTTTAAATTATATTATTATGGGAAATTATCTGATTGATTTGTATCAAAATAAAATCTCATCTCCTCTTTTTCCTTTGGATGAAGTTTGATATGAGGAAAAATTCGTTTATGAGATTATACAGCATATGAACTATGACATAGCATCAGGCATGAGGTCATATATCATGTGAGATTCCAGTATGTGATCGTCATCTCATTCTACAATAACAATAACACAAGTACGTAGTAATATTAGTGTGTGCTAGTTTCAGTGCTCTGACCAGGATGAGGTGTGGATTCCTTTTCCATGACACGTTTCCGGTGAATCGCACTGAGCGATGAGTCTTCTGAGGTAGAGTCAGATCAGCTGATAAATAGAGATGAGGAGAGAGAGAGGGAGCATCTTTGTGCTGAGGGTCGCTGCTGCTGCACCATCCTCCTCCTCCTCTTCATCCTCTTCATCTTCTCACGGTAGGTTGGAGCCGCTGCGAGCTGCAGCCTCGGCTCCTGGTCCGAGGATCCGCGGCTTCTTTTAAAACAGGATGGAAGCTTCCATCTGGAGAGAAACATCTGGATCAGGTCCCGCTCGCTCGAGCTGGACAGTTCGATCTTATTTCCTCGTTGGAGTTCCTCCTCCAGATGTTTCTGTTCTCACCCTGTTCTCCTTCCTTCTCTCCTTCCTCCAGATGTTCTCCACGCTGGTCTCCATCGGGCTGCTGGCCGTGCACGTGGCTCTCCTAGACGGCGCCCTGACCTTTAGGCAGACGGACCCGGTCACGGGCACGCAGCTGGTTTGCGAGGGCTGCGCTCCGGGGACCTTCCTGCGTGCGCGCTGCACGGCGACGAGCAGGAGCGAGTGCGCGCCGTGCCCGGCGGGCTCCTACACGGAGATCTGGAACTACATCAGGAAGTGTCTGCGCTGCAGCGTGTGCGGCCACTACGAGGTGACACGCACGGCCTGCACCGCGCACAGCAACACCCAGTGCGCGTGCAAAGCGGGATTCTACCTGGATAGACAGAACGACCTCTGCATGCGCCAAAGCGCGTGCCCGTCCGGACAGGGCGTGCTGAGCAAAGGTAGGATGTTGGTTCTGGATCAGGATGTAACAACTGTAAATCAGGATCTAATGGTTCTGGATCAGATCTTAAGGTTCTGGATCAGATCTAGATCCTGGATCAGATCTAAAGGTCCTGTATCAGATCTAAAGGTCCTGGATCAGAGGCAGTGTCACCATGTCCCGTGTAGAACGTGTGTGTTAGTTGTTGTGTGTTTCATTTGTGTGTCACCGACGTGTTGCTGCTGATTCCCTCTCGACTCACGCATGACGCTGTGACAACAAACCCTGACACACATCTTCTCATGTGGAGGTTTCTGTGAAGCAGCTGATTCATGAGTCATCGGGAGACCGCTGTGTTTATTTGCAGCTGCATCATATCTGTATGTTAAAATAAGCTGCACGGTAGTTTTTATAGATTGTGACGCTCGTGTTGTGCGGAACCACCGAGATGAGTCTCAGAGAGTCAGCCACACTACTGTACTGCCCCCTGGAGGCAAACACTGTTCACTACAGCTACAAGCCTCCGTCGCCTGCACCAGGTCTGCTGGCGGGGTCTCTGTTGGACTGGAAGTCGCTCTGAGGGGTCGAGGCTGTAATTAAATAATTAACCTTGAACAGAAAGTGTTCCTGAAAGAAGGATCTTGACTCTGTGCTTCTCCTCCGTCTCCTCCAGGAACATCGGACCAGAACACCGTCTGCCACGTCTGCTCCGACGGAACCTTCTCCGACAGCGTCTCTGCTCATCACAACTGCACCAGGTCCAAGAGCTGTGACGGCACCGGGCAGCACCTGCTGCTCAGGAGCGCCCCCTGGCACGACAGTGTGTGCACGAGCTGCGAAGAGCTCCGAGGTGAGATCACGAATCCATAGTCTATTTGTTGTTTTCTCTGAAGCCTGATGAAAAGTCCACGTTCCAGGTGACGAACACTCTCCAGTGCGTCCAATCAGAACGCTTCCTGGAATTTTAGAGTTCCTCCCTTGACCATAAAGTGTGTTCATAGGTCGAACCCGAGTCCTCGACACCATGTGACACACATTCTGCTGTAAACGTCATCAACATCCACGTTAGTCCCTACAATGATTCATGAGACTCATCAGACTCACGGAAACTTCAGGAGTCAAACTTGTGACGTCTGTTTCACTGGATATTTAATATCGAAATCTCCTGATGAGGTCAAAAGGGCAAGATGGCGGCGCCCGTGCGCAGCATATTTTGGCTTCATCTCCATCTTTTCTCTCAGTCTCTGGTTTCCCGTTCCCAGTCTGATTCATGGTATTTATCTGTTTCGCAGACGGGGCGAGCTACCTCAGGGAAATCCTCCCGGCTTACTTCCTGCACCACTCGATGTCCCTGAAGCGGCTGCGTCGGCTCGTACAACACCTCCCCTCCGAGGACGGCAAGAAACAGGGAGGAACTGCAGCACTGGAACTCCCAGAGCTCAACGCCCGCGTGACCGCCTGGATCGCCTCTGCTGCCGAGAAGCAGATCCGTCAGCTTCCAGCCGTTCTCAGTAGAATCGGCACCGGCACGACCGGGGAGCGGCTGCACAACAAGCTGCAGAGAATGGACGCGGCTCTGCAGCAGCTGTGTGGAGCCCGGGGGAACGAGGTGGAGGCACTGTAATGTCAGAGTAGGACGAGGTAGCAAACATCTGGACGCAGGTATCAAGGTTTGACTAGTCCAGAGTTTTTCTTAAATCTTTATAGTGTTCCAATCGAGATGCAATTTCATCACAGGCTCTGTTTTTCACTTTTTGCTTTTGTTAAAGGAGGAAACCGGTCACTCCGAGGCAAAGTGAATTTCTTTAACCTCCTTCTGTTAAATAAATTCTCTCCTTCCTGTTTCCCAGCATTCCAGTTTCTCTTCTGTTTACTCTGCGTGACACAGAGCTGCTGTCCGGGGACAGAACAGATGTTTTATGAGACGAGGGGTCGTTGCATTTCAGGTCAGCTGATCCAGGAAAGAGTGGAGGGTTAGAAAAATGGAAAAGTCTAACTTTTGTTTTTGGGTTCCATCCCTCATTCGTATGAATGGAAGTACATGCATGTGCCTAATGGCAGTTTGTAAGTTATAGAGTTTTAATATATTGCACGTGAGCGTTAGCGGCTACAGACAGTGGATCTACCTCTTCTAACGTCTGCAGCTAAACGCTGATGTGCCGCCGCTCCGGCTTCTTCCTGTGTGATGATTAAACAAGTGAGTTTATTACATAATTTATTTATAGTTTGAGTTGAAGTTGTATCTGAATGTGGCTCCTGTTGTTTGCCACTCCATATATTTTTATACGCAGAGTTGTATGTAAGTGAATTTTGTGTGTCTGCTTTAAAGTATGGGCAAATAAATTTGAATACACAATATAACATCTGGTGTTTCTCTATTTTTTATTTATGTGTTTTATTATTTAAACAACTATAAACTGAATAAAAGTGAAATAATAAAGATACAGACAATTCAGGTTTATTCTTTCTTAAGATTATTCATTTTATTTATACATTCATAACGTAATTGGTATTTTTAAATTTCAATTCTTGTTTTCACATCTCCTTTGCATCATCTGGTGATGTTCTGTCTTACTTGTGTGATGGGTGATTGACAGATGATGGATGATTGACAGATGATGGATGAGGGTTTTCTCCATTCATTCGTAAATAGAACATTTGAGATTGGTTCTCTACCAGGAAGCTTCCTGATTGGCTCTCTACCAGGAAGCTTCCTGATTGGCTCTCTACCAGGAAGCTTCCTGGTTGGCTCTCTACCAGGAAGCTGATTGGTTCTCTACCAGGAAGCTGATTGGTTCTCTACCAGGAAGCTGATTGGTTCTCTACCAGGAAGCTGCAGCTTCTCAGGGAAAACACCTGAAGTGTCGATAACGTTCTGTACGATGAAACTGTTCCTGCTCGTCAGGAGGAAGTTCAGGCTCCAGGAAACGCTGGAGTGGAAGAATGCTGTCAACTCACACACACACACACACACACACACACACACACACACACAGACACACACACACACACACACACACACACACAGACACACACACACACACACACACAGACACACACACACACACACACACACACACACACACACACACACACACACACACACATACACACATACACACACTGACAGACCCACACACACACACTGACAGACTCACACACACAGATGGTTTCTGTCATTTCAGGTCGTTCTCTTCACATCGATGTATTCAATGATATAAAAACCAGGTCACACGTTGTTATCCGTCACATGCTGGATGACCTGATGAGAGGTTTGAGGTCAAAGGTCAAAGGTCCCAGTGACCTTCCTGTAAACCCAGCAGCCACTTACAGGAACTGAGGCTTTATCATCTTCTCAAGCTCATGAGGATCAGGAATCATCTGCTCTCCCACCAGCCGTCCTCCAGCCTGATGGAAGACACACTCTGTTCCTCTTGAGACCATCGCTCAGGATTATTACTGAGGTGAAGATTAACATGGAAATGAAGCCAAACATAGATGTTAAAGGTTTAGATTTGCATGCAAGATTTAATTCATATACGCTCATGGATGGGATGTTGATGAGGGCAGCTGAATGGAGCTCACTGTGTGTATCCAGCAGCTCTAGATCTAGATTAATACAGTTCTTTATAAAGCAGGAAATGTAATGAAGAATATTCAAAGACAAGACGGAGGAATTTCCTGGTGAAGTGGACACATTTTGAATTTGCTGTTTCTTCTCCTCTCATCTCAAGTTTTCTTTACTTGTCCCAACAAGCAGCAGCTAGATTCAGGTGGTTCGACACCAACACAACACAGAACAATAATAACACAACCTCACAAGTGTCCTCGTTATGAAAAGGTGTGAAGAAGCTGAAGGAAACCGCGGCTCATGTGGATGACTTCAAACAGACACACACATTCAACATGGGAGTTAAAGTGACCACAATGGTTATTAAACCCTGTATCTCAGCTCTATTAACACGTTTCTGGTATTTTGTTCTGATGCCGCCGACACTCGTGATCCCTCTCAGCTCCAAACCCAAAAGGAACCAGAACGTTTCACACGGGACGGCCGCTGGTTTCAAACCAGCAGAATCCACTGGTTTTCTCTCCATTGAAGTGATTCTGTCCCAGATGATTAAACGTTAATGCATTCATGTCTAAACTCAGGAATCATAATGACAATTTGAAGCCTGATGAATTAATAAAACAGGATTGTTGGTATTCACACGTCACAGGATCAGAGAATCAACATTTACACTCCTATACCGCCCCCTTCTGGACAGGTCGAGCATCAACCATGTTATTGAATCACTCTCCACAGCAGCCTCTTCCGTTTGAGCCCCTTCAAAACAAGAGTCCCAACCAACGTCCTGCTTATAACAGGAACTACAAACTAACCTTCCATAATAAAGCTACTAAATAAAATAGCTTAAAATAATAGCAATAATTAATATTTGTATTATTGTTATTATTGTTGTTGTTGTTATTGTTATGAGCAGTAGTAGTAGCAGCTATATTATCAGTACTATTTGTAGTAGTAGTAATAGTAGTAGTGTTAGTAGTAGTAGTAGTAGTAGTAGTAGTAGTAGTGGTAACAGTTGTTGTAATAGTAGTAGTAGAGGTAGTAGCTGTAGTAGTATCAGTACTAGTAGTACGAGTAGTAGCTGTAGTAGTAGTAGTAGTAGTAGCAGTAGTAGTAGTAGTAGCAGTAGTAGTAGTAGTATTAGTAGTAGTATTATACATCAATACATACAAACGTCCACCAGGTGTCAGACTTTTACCATTTTCCTCAACACAAAACTTTTTGTAACTGACTGAGGAGGAGGGATTATAGCAGTGCGCGTGTGTGTGTGAGTGTGTGTGTGTGATTTGTTGTGACACACACACACACACACACTCTCTCTCTCGGGTGTGGACAGGTGAACCGACGCTAACGGGACTCAGCGCCTCGACTCGTCTCGTGTTTTTCCGCCGTGTCGTCGCAGCCACTTCGGGCTCTGGAGCTCCGGAGCTCCCCCCCTCTCCTCCACACGACTCTGCCCGGGTCCCTGCGCTCTGCCCCGGACTCCGCTCCCAGCTCAGCCCGGCCCAGGAGGAGCCATGTCCCAGGAGAAGAGCGACCCCCCCGCCGAGCTGCTGGGTGAGTCTCCTTCAGTCAAATAAAGATCCAGGGACACTCTGCTAGTGTGTCTTCACCTGAGTTAATCACATGGAAATAACACACACACACACACACACACACACAAACACACACACTACTGAGGGTTAAACATTCTTGTATAAATACACACAGACTGTACAAACAACCACACAGTCTAATCACCTCAGTGAAACTCTGTCATATTAATGTTAAAGTGATTTCATGCCTCTGAAGATCACTTTTCTCTCCTGACTGTGATTTCCGTGCCCTGAGGCTCGAGCTGGATACCTGAGAGTTTCTCCTGCTGCACTTCCTGGTGTGAGGCTGGAGGTGGGGGGGCTGTGGGACAGGGGTGTGTCCTGTGAAATTCCTTTGGATTGTGAGATATTATCAGAAGAGACTTAAACCACAGAGAATCCCTGAGACTCTGCAGGAACCAGCTGCAAGTGTTGAGGTTGGATTCGGGGAGAACATGACCTTCGACCTTTAGGTTCGACCGAGCTGCAGATCACACTCAGAGGAATCAGGCCTCGGAACCTCAGCTTGAGTTATTCTCTGAGAATCAGATCTTCAGAGCGTAAAGAGACGTGAGAAGAGAGTTTCTAACACGTGAGGTGAAACTGGAAGAACACAAACATCTCAGGAGGAAGACGAAGACGTCAACTTGGAAACACGAGGAGGTTCCAATCCAAAAAGTGCTTCAATCAAATATTACCCATGATCCTCTGCTTCCTGAACCTGACGAGCTGCTGCTGTGACAAACTCTGATCAGAATTCTTCATGTTTCACAGTTTCCTGCTGAATATTGGAGATAAACTCTGGTTTTTAATAACTTCAGAGTGTTTCTAACTGATCTCAGTTCAGCTTCACTCTTCAGCTGCAGCTGGTTGGGTCTGTGACTCTCAGTCAGTTGTTCTCTCACTCACACATCAGACTCACTCTCATCCGGCTGCTGCTGGTTCAGGTAGAGCAGTTGTGTTGATTTAAAGTGTAAAGTGATTTGTGTTGTCAGACGAGTGAGGCGGAGTCAGAGCCTCGTGCTCTGTGTTAGGACGCCGGCAGCTCGTCTCTCCCTGGACGTCCTCGGACAGACGGATGAATGGAGCTTTGTGTTTCCAGCGTGGACCTGATGCTGCTCATCACCAGCAGAGCGTCACAGGGTCGATGCCGAGCGTCCACTAGAGGAGCCGCTGGCCTCACTAATCCAAACAGTGGTTCAAGATGATTCCTTCAGGAAATCTAATGGTCAATGAATCGCTTCAGCCGCTCTTTGGATTCCTTGTTTGGTCCGAATGAATGGAGCCGGTTTTAAATGAGTAACGTGACCTTCGGTCTGTAGTGGAGACCACACCCCCGCTGACTCACAGTCCAAACTCTGAACTCAGGTGATCATGACTCCAAACAGAAAGAAAGAGATCATCACATCTCACCAGCTGGAGGAGAGATCTGTGAAGATGTGAAATATCTGACATGTTCCAGTTCCACGTCCGTCACGTGTTAGAAACCTCATCAACACGTCCACTCGCTCACTGAGAAGCTTCCTCACATTGTCCTGCTGGTTCCTCACATGGAGGCTGCAGGAGACACTGACTCAGACAGAACACATCAGGAACATGTCAGAACTTCAGTGCAGGTCTGAAAACACAACTTCAAACTTCAGAACTTGATACTGATTAAAGCTGTAAACAGAGAAGAGGAGGAGACCATCTGCTGGGGCTTCATGCCGTAATGTTTTCATCCTCCTCGTGACCTTCTTATGTGTCCGGGCACCGAGAGGAGGAGGGAGGCATGATGTCATGAAGGGGCGTGCCCTCGGTTTACCACCTCACTTCCTCTCTCTCTTCCCTCGTCTTCCTCGCCTCTTCTCCTCTCTCTGTTCCCACAGCTGCTCCAGCAGAGTCTCAGCTCAGAGACGATTTAGAGACAAACAGACAGGGACAGACGCAAAACTGCAGGAACGCGTAACTGTAACGTAACTGTAAACAAACTGAGGAACCAGCTGAAGAGGAGGAGGAGGAGGAGGAGGAGGAGGAGGAGGAGGAGAAGAGGAGGAGAGGAGGAGGAGGAGGAGGAGGAGAGGAGGAGGAGGAGGAGGAGGAGGAGGAGTGAGGAGGAGGAGGAGGGGAGGAGGAGGAGACAACAACAACA
>CM076731.1:686256-796256 GCA_038501795.1 Pseudopleuronectes americanus
TGTGGTCGACCCTGATTGTTGAACTTTGCTCTTTGTTATTATGGGATGTTGAAAGAGATGTTGAAACGCTCTAAACACATAAAAACAACAGATTCCAGGGACTCTGGGGATTTGACCTTCAGAGGAATGAGAGAGAATAAGAGTTATGTGTTATTATCTGAACGTCTGTCTCTCAGTGTGATGTGTCCACTGGAGGTTATCAGATCACCTCTGTGCCGGCTGACCCCGGATCTGTTGTTCCAGAGCGTTGAGGGTTTTTCTGGGTGAGACAGACGCTGCTCTGTTCCTCGTGTGAAGGGGAAAGACAATGGAGGAATTTAACAGCTGGCAAGGAAAAGAGAGAGAGGAGGGGGGGGGCGTACTGTTTCTTTATGTCCCTCGCCCTCTCTTGCCCCCCCCTCTCTCTCTCTCTCTACACACTTGCTGCCTCTCGTTCTCTTTTCCTGTCCAAGCCTGTATCCACCCTCCTCCTCTTCCTCCTCTCTCTCTCTTTTCTTTCTCCCACTTTCTCTTCCACCATATTCATCTTTCTTTGATTTGTTCCCTCTTTTCTTCAACCTTTCACTTTCTTTTTCACAGCTCTACCTTTTCCTTCGCCCCCCCTCATCCTCCTCCTCCCTTCCCCTCTCTCTCTCTCCCTCGCTCTGTTTTGGCAGCGGGTTCGGACTCTGGAGGGGAAACGTGTGGAGGTTACGATCGAGATCCAGACATTTGCTCTGCAGACTATTTGCAGCTTGTTTTTTTACATTCCAGTTCCCCTGTGATTTATTCTTTATTCCTGACCCTGTGGTTTTGTTCTTGTTCTAATGATTCCCAGCTCCATATATATATATCAGAATAAACTATAAATCTGTTTCTGATTAATCTAAAAACTACGATTCCTCCAGCAGTCGCCTCTTTAATGCTCCACCAGTCTGTCAGATGCATTTGGACACGTTTCCTAAAGAGTTGAAGATAAATACAAACTGTTGATCCTCAGCTGAATTTAGATTGATCAGCTTCAGACTGGAGCTCGCTACAGGTTTGAACTTTATGAAACCATCTCTTAAGAAGATGTATGATTCTGCTCATCTTCAGGCTGATCGTTTTAACTTGTCCTCAGACTGTCCTCTGCTGCAGCTCCTCTGTTCAGCCTCTGTCTCAAACTCTTGGTCTAACGTCCTGGTGGAGTCAACAGTGATTCAGACTTTACAGTCTGGTGTAGAAACACTGTCCACACGGAGACTCGTCTCGTTGTTGATCATCTGCTCATTAAAGCTGTGAAATCAGTAAGACACTAATCGAGTGTGAAGAAAGACTCAGATGATTGTGACACAGACTCATCTCAGAACAAGTCAGAGCTTGAAGTCAGTCGACCTAAAACAACACGTTAGCCACTGAGCAGGAAGTCGACCTTAAGGTCCTGACGGGCCGAGCGTGGGATTCCAGAGCGTTGACCTGCTTCAGGCTTCTCTCCTGATTTCAGCCTCGGATCTGATGATAAGTTCGCAGCCTGATGAGCCAGTGGATAAAAGTTATTAAAAGTTTATAAAAGTTTATGGATACGACACACTTGTGTCTGTGTACAGTAGAGGCTGCTCATCTGATCTGCTAATGTTTATTGAATTTGTTGATGTGAAGAACAGTTGGAGCTTTGTGGACTCGACTCCGGACTCCGGACGTCTGACGCATGTTTTTATCTCACTCAAGTTTCCTTCTGCACAAGATCAGGGGTCAAAACAATAAAAGAATTTAATTATAGTTTTTCTTCCTTCAGGGAAAACAAGAAATTAGTTTATATATAAATAGATAAATATATCTAAGATTATAATTGTGATAAAACGTTAAAAGATAACCAAGTCGCCTGTGAGGACGTTTGAAATCTTTATGCATCAGTGTTTTGTTGGATTCAAAAAATATTTTTTATCCAGTTCAGTCTTTTAATGATTCTTCTAGATCTGGATTTTTCTAGATTTTTGATCTTTTGGCGTCTGGATGTTAAATCATCAGAGAATCAAACGTTTGCTCGTGAAACAATTCAGAGTTTCTACTGGAGGTCCAGTGCCCCCTAGTGGCACAACATGAGACCTGATTCAAATTAACTTCAGAAAAACATTATCTGTTGTTTCAGGTTGAACAGTCGTTCAGTTACCTGGACATTCACGGGATCAGCAGCAACAAGCCCACTCAGGTACACACACACACACACACACACACACAAACACACACACACACACACACACAAACAAAATACCAGTCACATTTGATCTTAATCCTAATTTCAAAATTTGAGATGTTTTCTCTGTTTCACCCTTTTATGGTGGTGTTATTTGGTTGTGTGTGTGTCTGTGTGTGTGTGTGTGCGTGTGTGTGTGTGTGCGTGTGTGTGTGTGTGTGTGTGTTCAGCTGGTGTTGGAGCACGAGCGCGGCCCCTGGAGCCTCCGGATGAACTCGGTGGAGGAGGTGGACGAGGTCATCGCTCACATCGGCAGCTGTCTGCACCGGATCTGTCCCACGGGTTCTCCTGTGTAGGTCCCACACAGCCGCAGTTACACCCTCACGACCCCCAGGGGGAGCACACACCACATAGGATCTGGTTGGAGGTTTTGTGGACAAGATGTCTCCACCTGACGTGGACATTAAAATGAAGAAAGAATGAGTCTGTCCTTCTGTCATCAGGAAGGTGATGAGGAAGCTGAGCCTGAAGCCTCCGGAGAGGACGGCGGCTCTTCAGGCCTTGTGGGACGACCAGGGCTCGGCCGAGCTCGGACCCTGCGGTAACCGGCCACACATTCTAAAAGTGTTCGTCAGTGAAATGTCCGAAGTGTCTAGATGCTGAAGAGACTTGTTGTTTTCAGGTGGTTTCTCTCATCAGTACTGGTGTGTGTGTGACAACCTGGGGCTGCCGTACAGGGAGGAGGTCCAATGGGTCGGTGACGTACAATCATGATTCCACTTCCTGTTCTCCTCTTCCTCTTCTTCTGCAGCTGTTTCTTATGACCTTCTCTTTCTCCTCTGCCTTGTGTTGCACCTGAACGCACCATCATTAATCTGTCTCCTCTTCCTGTCCGTCCCACTTGTCCTCGTCCTCCAGGACGTGGACACCATCTATCTCACCCAGGACACCAGAGAGCTCAACCTGCAGGACTTTGTTCACCTGGAAAACAGGTTGGTTCTCGACTCAGCAGATCGAAGTCAGTCAGAGGTTTGGCTTCACTTCGCCCTGTCGTCCATCTTTATCTACAGAGTTTACCAACAGATTCATTTGTAAAGTAACTTTTAAATGTTTGGTTTCTTCTTCTTCTTCTTCTTCTTCTTCTTCTTCTTCTTCTTCTTCTTCTTCTTCTTCTTCTTCTTCTTCTTCTTCTTCTTCTTCTTCTTCTTCTTCTTCTTCTTCTTCTTCTTCTTCTTCTTCTTCTTCTTCTTCTTCTTCTTCTCAGGGATCTGGTGGCGATCATCGCAGCTCTGGAGTTCAACCAGTGGTTCACCAAACTCTCCACCAAAGACCACAAACTGGTAACAAGCTTTTACCCACAATTCCCTCTGCACCACACAAATCAGATGATGCTCACTTTCTGAATTAGTAATGAGTTCGACCACATGATGATCAATGATTGTTTTTTATAAACGAGCTGTAGATCACATCTCTACTCTGATTGGTTGTCATGTTGTGATGTCATAGTGACGTCATGATGACATCATTCCCATCATATGATTAACAGTAATACTTGATGTACAATATTGTCTAATTTTGTAATTTATATTGTCCAATAGGATGCAGAGATTTTTCAACTAAGCTTGACATCATTTATAATGTGATAATGTGTGTGTGTGTGTGTGTGTGTGTGTGTGTGTGTGTGTATTCTCCAGTCGACAGACGTGTGCGATCAGATCCTTCGGGTCGTGGCTCGGTCCAGTCGACTGGAGGAGCTGGTTCTGGACAACGCTGGACTCAGGAGGTCAGAGGTCAAATAAGAGACCTGGTGACGCTCATGTGCATCAGTCTCAGTTAACGTGTTTGCATGTCTTTGTGTAGTATGGAGGTTTGTGTGTTTGTGTGTTTGTGATGTTCTGTATTCATCTCTTCTCTCGTCAGTGACTTTCGCTCAGAAGCTGGCCGGCGCCCTGTCACAGAACCCCGCCTCCACGCTGCACACACTCAACCTGAGCAACAACTCGCTGGAGGACAAAGGTTAGAACACACACACACAGACTCACACAGACTCACACAGGCTCACAGGCTGTCTCTGTAGTGTCAGGTTGATCTCAGGTGTGAACTGGAGGCTTCTCTGTGCAGGTGCTGCTGCTCTGAGCGCTCAGCTCTCCAAGCTGCCGATGGGCCTGAAGCACCTGAACCTCTGCAGGACGTCCATGTCTCCTAAAGGTGAGAAGACGCTCAGAGCGACACCTCCTCCTCTTTCTGAGGAGTCTCTTCAGGGCAGTTTTCTGTTTTGCAGGAGTGAACGTCCTCTGTCAGTCTCTGTGTGTGAACCCAGTCGTCGCCACCTCCCTCACTCACCTCGACCTATCAGGGAACTCGCTGCGAGGCGACGACCTCCAGGTGCGGCTCCGCCTCTCGTCTCGGCTCCGCCTCTCGTTTCCTCTCCAGCTCGACGCCGACGTTTATTAACATGTTTTATGATTTTCTTCACAGAACCTGCACAGCTTCCTGAGTCACTCCAACAGTCTGGAGACTCTGGATCTGTCCAACAGCGACTGCTCTCTGGAGCAGGTGAGCAGCACACACACACACACACACACTGTCATACACACACACACACAGCTCATCCACACCGGAGTCGGCCCTCATCACCAGAAGATCTGGAATCTAATTGTGTTTCCAAGTTGACGTCTTCGTCTTCTACGTGTTCGGCTCCTCTTCTTCATCCTGCAGGAGAAGATCCAGAACATGTCCAGAGACACTGACTCAGACATTTGTTCTCACATATATAACCTGCAGAACATGTGAGGAACATGTGAGGAACATGTCAGGAACACGGTGTTGTCATGTTTGTGTCTGTCCGTAAAGTCTTTTGTGCAGTTTCCTGTGTCTCAGTGTAGTTTCTGTGTTTTCCAGGTGTGCTCGTCTTTGCTTCGAGGATCTCTGAAGCATCTTTCCGTCCTGAACATGTCGAAGACGGTCTTCTCTCACAGGTCAGAGGTTAAACCTGAACCCATCAAACAGTGTCAGTGTTCCTATAGATGAGACATGGAGAGGAGGCAAAAAGGAAACCAAGGCGAACAGGACAAACTTCTCTTCGCCCCACCGTTCTCTCCCTGATTGGTTCTTTTCAGTCACATGTTCTTACACGTCCTCTCTCCTCGCTCTCACACAGGAAGTGTAAAGAAATCCCTTCGTCCTTCAAGCAGTTCTTCAGCAGCTCTCAGGCCCTGAGCTCCGTCAGTCTGTCGGGAACCCGGCTGCCGCTGGAGGCTCTGAAGTAAGAAAACTGGTTTTTATAAGGACGGTAAAAATCACCGCAAAGTTTTAACAGGAAGTGGAAAATGCTTCAGTCACAAAGTAAACCAAAGCTCGTACGTTCAAATGAGATAAACAGAAGAAAATCAGGAGAGGAGAAATGTCCACAGACTAGTTGATAATCTCACAAACTTTCTCTTTCCCCCCCCCCACACACACACCACTGACTGACACACAGCCTGTTGGTTCTCCACATTATAAGACAGTTGAGTCTGTGAATCAGACGCAGGATGAGGATCTCTGAGTCTTGGTGAATGTTGTTTTGTGTGCAGGTCGTTGCTGTTGGGCCTCGGCTGTAACCCCAGCCTCAGCGACGTTTCTCTGGATCTCAGCTGCTGTGAGGTAAAACACACGTGAACTCAGAGAACATCTGGTAGATGAAGATAAAGACAGTTTGTGAGATTGTGACAACGCGACGTCTGTTTGCTCGTAGCTGCGTTCAGGAGGCTCCCAGATCCTGGAGGGCTGCATCGCAGAGATCCCCAACATTTCCAGTTTGGACATTTCTGACAACGGTGAGGACATTTGTGGACGTTTTATAAATCTGAACTGACTCTGATCGTGACTCGTTTCTGTCGCCTCAGGTCTGGACATGGATCTCATCACCCTTCTGGTGTGGCTCGCCAAGAACCGCTCCGTCAGAACCCTCTCACTGGGCAAGAACTTCCACAACATCAAGTCCAAGTGGGTGAAAAACCTCTGAAGCCTCCTGGGAAGGTTCCTGATAGCCCAGTTGTTCTGGTTCTGTGTTTACTGATGCTCTTTGAACTGATGCTCCTCCAGGAATGTGGCTCCGGTCCTGGACAACCTGGTCCACATGATTCAGGAGGAGGATTCAGTGAGTTTCAAAGATTTATTCATTATTCTACTTCCTGTCTTTGATTTCATCCATCAGGCGTTTGGGATGAAATGGTCTGATTACCCCTCTTCTCCTTTGCAGCCGCTGACCTCGCTCTCCTTGGCGGACTCCCGGCTGAAGGCCGACCTCTCCATCGTCCTCAACGCTCTGGGCAGCAACACGTCTCTGACCAGGCTGGACATCAGTGGGAACGCCATGGGAGACATGGGCGCCAAGATGCTGGCGAAGGCTCTGCAGATCAACACCAAACTCAGGTGAGCACCAGGAGACACCGATCACAGGGTTAACCCACCCCCAAATCACGTTAGAATGAGGTTGACTCCTCCTCCTCTGCGTGTCTGCAGGACGATCGTGTGGGACAGAAACAACGTGAGTTCTCAGGGACTCCAGGACGTCGCTGCCGCTCTGGAGAAGTGAGTGTTTCTCTGTTTCTCAACAGATTTTCAAAATTAAGATCAATTCAGACGTCTCCTTTGGAACTAGTGGAGAAGACAACAACTCCCATGATCCCTCGCTGCTTCATGACATCATCAAGCTAGCTCTTTTGTTATTGTTTTGATTAGGAGACCCCTAGTGGCCGAAGATGCATATTGTGAGTTTAGCAATTGAACTCACTGTAACTGTCCTGTGTTACAGGTTTATTATTTGTCACTATTCTAGTGTTACATTTGATAAAATGTGTTAAACTTCTGATTCCTGGTCCGATCAGGAACCACACCATCCGCTTCATGCCTGTTCCCATCATGGACGCTGCTCAGGCGCTGAAGGCGAACCCGGAGAAGACGGAGGACGCCTTATTGAAGGTCCCTTTATGATCTGATATATAATAAGAGTCCTGTTGCACAGTGAGCTCTGTAGTGAGGTTCCTGTGTGGTGTTGCAGATGGAACAGTATCTGCTGAGGAACCATGAGACACGTAAATACCTGCAGGAGCAGGCATACAGGCTGCAGCAGGGGATCGTCACCACCACCACCCAACAGGCAGGAGCACACACAGCTGGATTAGCCTATCTGGGATTAGCCCCTGACCTCTGACCTCTGACCCCTGACCTCTGACCTCTCCTTGTCTACAGATGATGGATATGATGTGCGTGAAGGTGCAGGATCACGTCAACTCTCTGAAGTTCACGGAGAGCATTGCGGTTCAGGAGGACATGAAGGTGGCGGAGAACCTCATGAAGGACGCCAGGAACTCCAAGACGGTGAGAAGACAGGAGACGATCAGAGGAGAATTCAAAGAACAGTCGAAGCTGCAACCACAAAAAGATTCAGGGATAAACTTTGTTGTCTTCTTCTCTCTTTGTCTGGCTCATCCCTCCAGCTCCTCCCCAACCTGTACCACCTGACGAGTGGGGGGGGCAGGGGCGCCTGCGTGGGAGCCATTCAGGACAAACTGGAGTCGATGGCTGGAGAGGTGTCGAGGGTGATGGACGAGCAGCTGCAGGTAGCCAGCTCACAGCGTTTAGCTTCAACCGACTCTAAACCCCTGAGTTTAACCTCCTCCTCCTCCTCCTCCTCAGACGATGCTGGCCTCCATGGTGGACGCTGCCGAGGGCCTGTGTCCTCACGTGATGAAGAGGAGCAGCCTGAGTCAAGAGCTGCTGAAGGCCGGAGCCGGGAGGATGACCATCCCCCGCAGCTTCATCACCACCACGCTGCTGGAGCAGTCCGGGGTCGACATCATCAACAAGATCAGGTCTGAAGGTTGAAGAGCTGAGGACGTCAGTGAGTCTGAGACGTGTCCCCGTCCGTCCCTCTGATGTCCTGTGGTTTGTGTTTGTCAGTGAGGTGAAGCTCAGCTTGGCGTCTTGTCTGTCCGACCGCATCGTGGACGAGGTCCTGGAGTCTCTGTCCAGGTCCCAGCACACTCTGGTGAGTCCGGCCTCCGTCTCTCTGTCTCTCTCTCTCTTCTTGTGTTGTCTCCTCATCCCGCCATCCTCCCTCCGTCTCCAGGCCGACCATCTGACCAGGAAGGATCCGCCTCTGCTGCGTCACGCGCCTCACGCCGAGGCCGAGGTCCTGGACGAGACGGTTCTGCAGCCGGAGAACCAGAACCAGAACCAGACCCAGGAGCAGGAACACAAACCACAGAGGAAACTGCAGGATATGGACACATGCATGGTAGGAAGGAATTATTGATAACGTGTTAATATGACGTGTATGATGATGTCGTGTGAATCATCCAGAGCCTGAATCATTTCTTTATGTCGGCATGAGTCTGGTTCACAAATTGAAATAGTGTTTGAGATATCAGGGTAAAATTAATAATAAAAATGAATAATTATAACTCTGAGTTTGTATTTATTACTTTTACACTTACCATCATTTAATACATTAAGGGGGAAATAGTTCTGATTGTTAATAACTTTGTTTGATTCTCAGATGACGAAGAGGAAGAGTATTCTGGTGAGGATGCTGCGTCCCGTCTCCGTGGCCTTCGGTGAGTGAAACACAAAATCACACGACAGATAAACTCAGTCCAACTCTGTCACGTTGTAAACTCATTATTCAATTCAAGTATATTTATATTTGATCATATTTTTTTTCAGAGCTGGAGTTTGACCTGGACAAAGCTCTGGAGGAGGTTCCCATCCATGTTGAGGACCTTCCTCTTCCTCCTCCTTCTTCGCCGTTACCCGACAGGATGTCAGCGTACTTCAGAGACCTCCCTGCCCCCCCGAGGCCCACGGACACTAAGCCCCCCCCTCTGGGCGACCTGCTGCCGGTGGAGAACCAGCTGCTGGAGCATCGAACCAAACTACGACCGAAACCCAAGAAGAGGACGAAGCCCAGTCGACCACGTGTAGGTTTCTGTTGCTGAGGGTCGAGTCTTTGGAGTCAGATGATGAAGACGAGCTGCTGACTCTTTTCTTCATCGTTCTCTTTCAGCGACCGGCCGCCGGCGGCTCGGCGCCACAGGACGGGGAGCAGAACAGCATCATGGGAAAACTGGACGAGGGCCTGGACGACTTCTTCTCCATGAAGGTCATCAGACTCAGCTTCAAGTGAGAGTTTCCCACTGGAACCGATGGTTTCTGTTGATTGAATATATTGAAGTATAGTTATGTGTTGTAAAAAAGGATTTGGTTCAATAAGTGTGAAAACTGAGATTTGATTGGTTCATAACAAGTTGACCTTGTTCTCTTCAGACTTCCGTCGGTCAAGGGTTCGAGCTCGAATCCTCAGGAGGCGACAGAAAAGAAACGGAAGAGCGGCTTCTTCAACCTCATCAAGTCCCGGACGTCCCGCTCGGAGAGGAGCCACGGAGCCGCCGCCATGACGCCTCCTCCACCCGTGACCTCCAGCACCCCCGCACCCTCCTCTTCTGTCAGCCCTGTGACCGAGGAGCCGACGCCCACATCCCCTGCACCACCCACAAAGAACCCCGCCCCCCCAGATTCAGAGACGGAGGTCTGTCGGCCTGCTGCTGAGGAGGAGAAAGAGGAGGACGAGGAGGAAGAGGAGGAGGAGGAGGAGCACCCCCACAGACCTCGTCATATGGGAGTTCCGGTGATGGGACTGGACCTGATGGCTGAGATGAAGGCCCGGCAGGAGAGAATGGCTGTGAAGAAGGTGGGTGTGGCCTCATGGAGTTCTTTAACTAACTGGTTCCATCAGAACGTGTGTGCTGATCACTGACGTGTCCTCGGGGACATTGACCCTGTGTGTGTTTCAGACTGAGTCCTCGTCCTCTCAGGACAAAGTGGACAAAGACAGAGGTGAATCTCTTTAATATCCTGATACTCATAAATATATACTGATATGATTAAACTGTATCGTGAAAGTGAAACTTCTCATCCTGCAGCCCCGTCCGACATCCACCCCCCCGCCCCGCAAGAGAACGAAGAGTCCAGACCGGAGCCGCCCCCCCGGTGCAAACCGCCGAGCGTCAGCCCCAGACCGCCTCCGTGCCAAGCCGCCAAACCCCCGCCGGGTCCAACCAGCCCCACCAGCCCCACCAGCCCCACCAGCCCCACCAGCCCCACCAGCCCCACCAGCCCCACCAGCCCCACCAGCCCCCCGCCTGGCAGCACCTCTGCTCACGGTACACATCTCTTCACTGGCTCTTCAGCTCAGTCACAAGCAGATCAGTGTATTTATCATCTCCATCAGGAAGTGTTTAAATCTCCGTCGGTGTTTCTCTTCTCAGACGAATCCACTGAGGCTCCAGCAGCCAAAGCTCCACTTCCTGCTCCTCGCCTGAAGAGGGCGCCGTCGGAGCAGGAGCGAGAGAGCGTGAGCAGCAACTCAGCAGGACGCCTGTCTCCAGTGGACGGTTCGTGTCACTGTTCGATTCCCTGTTCCTCTTCCACACACTCGACACTGGCAGCAGCGATATCACTTATAGATTTAAACTCTATGTGGAAAATTAAAACAACACAAAACGGTTTGTTCACATCAGTTTTAGAAGAAGGATATAAACATTTAAATATTAATACATTTTTCAGCTTTACAATATTGTTTGATGCAAATTGACTTTAGAAAAGTCAGATTACAATTAATAACTCAGATACATTTAACTGCTTTTTCATGGTCCTCTGTCAAATATGTATTTAAAACTGATATAATAAAAATATCCTGATGAACCAAAATAATCAATTCTCCTTTTTATTATAGTTCCAGATCAATTTAGTACTTTTATTATTCATCAGTTTTAGGATCAGATTCGGATCCAAGAAAGAAAAATAAGAAATTAAGAATCCAACAATTCTGTCCTGAGTTGTTTGTGTTAAAAACAATCGTCCACCACCAGGACGCTGCAGTGGCTGCTGGGAAATCAGGTAATCAGATTACAATCTGACAGGTTGAAGGTCACTGACGGGTCTGTTTCCTCTCGTCTCTCGTTTCAACAGCGGACTTCCCCGGAGACGCTGGCGATGCCTTTGATCCCGGTGCAGGGGCGGAGCCTGATGCAGGGGCGGAGCCTGGTGCCGGCGGCGGCAGGCAGTGGTCGTCTCTGAGGAGTTCAGCCCCTCCTCCTTCCGACAGGGAGGCGGAGCGAGAGCGCACCAAGTCCCTCCCCGCTAATGGTTTGAATAATCACATTGTCAAAACAAGAATTACAAATTTGTTTATGGTTAATAAATGATAATCAACAATAAATGATTAATAATCAGTTATATTTCATATTTGTTCTCATGTAAGGGATTTGTGGTCGTCTCTCTCTCTCTGTAGCGGCGCCCCCGTCGCTGGCCGACACAGATCTGAGTCCAGCCGAGACCGAGAGTGAACCGACAGATCTGAAGGCTGACGTCCAATCAGAGGAGGAGTCCGGGGACGAGGCTCCGCCCCTCTGTCGCCAGCGAGACGTTTAGATCCAACGGTTCAGGACAATCTGAAGATCTCCTGACCTGGGATCAGCCGGGTTTCATCAGAGTCTCTCCTACAGGATCCTTAAGAGGAGAACACATGGTTTTTATCAGCGGCTGCTTGGAAACAACTGAGAACAGAGAACTCTTCACAAACTCAAAAAAAGTAACATCAGGAGCAGAAACTAGAAACAGAAGCAAAAATTATATCTCAAAATTTGTCAAAACCAAAGAGACGATGAAACTAATAGAAACTGTTTTTTATGGTCTTGTTGTGGCTTCGTTAACGACCCGTTAAAACCTGCCGAGGGTTTTATCTCATCTAAAGGAAACAGAGACGGCAAAAAGATTTAAGTTGAATTTGATGTTTATTTAAAACTTTCCTTTTGTTCATGACTAGTAAATATTATCAGTTTCTGTGGATAATATAATTTGAATGACACTTTAAAACAAACTTATCCTTTCTAACACAATATTCTCAACTTCTCAGTTTAAGTTTTTAGTTCTTGAAATGAGACGGAATAAGAGGACTCACAGATTCAACTGTCACAACCAGCTGAACTGAACTGAGATCAGTTAAAAAGACTCAGAGGGTCGCTGCCCCGCCCACTGAGGAGTCACTTCAACCAATGAGATTCTTCCGGCAGAAAACTGAAACTTTAACTTTCCAGATGTTCTGTAAAAATCCTTCTTCTTCTCTGATGTGTCACATTCTGACGTCTGTCAATCACGATGCTGCACTGACACGTGTCTGTGTCCGGATGTAAATACCACTGACGTAGAAATGAGTTTTAATCAGAGTCACGTTCTGGGGTTTTATTGTTATTGGAGCAGAAATCTGATTTATTATTTTCATGTAAGATACGTGGTGATGGTTTTCTTTATACTGGGGAAATGTTTTAGAAATATTTTGTTTAAAAAAAAAGATATGTTATATTGTTTATGTGAGAGTGGACCTTCACACCTGGAAACATC
Organism: Pseudopleuronectes americanus; assembly: GCA_038501795.1. Lineage (NCBI taxonomy): Eukaryota > Metazoa > Chordata > Actinopteri > Pleuronectiformes > Pleuronectidae > Pseudopleuronectes > Pseudopleuronectes americanus. The sequence continues at coordinate 698,858 of CM076731.1, forward strand.
TGTATTTGTATGTTTATATGAATAAATCCTGTTTCCCAGCTCTGACTCTCTGACTCTCTCTCTCTCTCTCTCTCTCTCTCGCTCTCACGCCTCCTCTTCCTCCTCTTCCTCCTCTCTTCATAAACCAGCTGCTGAACCTCTCTCTCTCTCTCTCTCTCTCTCCTCTCTCTCTCTCTCTCTCTCTCTCTCTCTCTCTCTCTCTCTCTCTCCTCCTCCTCTTCCTCCTCTCTTCATAAACCAGCTGCTGAATCTCTCTTCCCTCGTTTCTCTGCGTTCAGGAGACGAGTGAAGCTGAAATCTGAGTAGTTAGTTTGAGTCTTTGTCTCTGAGTCGTGTCCCCAGCAGCTCGTCCTCTTGTCTCTGAGTCGTGTCCCCAGCGGCTCGTCCTCTTGTCTCTGAGTCGTGTCCCCAGCGGCTCGTCCTCTTGTCTCTGAGTCGTGTCCCCAGCAGCTCGTCCTCTTGTCTCTGAGTCGTGTCCCCAGCGGCTCGTCCTCTTGTCTCTGAGTCGTGTCCCCAGCAGCTCGTCCTCTTGTCTCTGAGTCGTGTCCCCAGCGGCTCGTCCTCTTGTCTCTGAGTCGTGTCCCCAGCAGCTCGTCCTCTGGACCGGTCTCAGCACCATGGACCTGGACCGGCTGGACGCCTCAGGCTTCTCACACATCTGGACGCTTCTGGACGTGGACGGTAAGAACCTCAGTGACATCGCTCAGTGTCTCCAGATGTTTCACCAAAGATAAACGTTGAGCTTCATTATAAGAAAAGAGACTTCAGTTCATTTCCATAATGAATGATCTTGTTTTTATTGTTCTGTGGATTCATCCACTCAAAGAACAGTACAATTCAAATAACATGAACTTTATTAACATAATCTCAGTGAACATGTTGCGTAGAGAACGAGGAAAAACCTACTGGAAATATATTCACTTTATTATCTGTTTAAGAAATTATTAGTTTTGACAGTTTTTTTACAGCAAAAGATGACGTTTCATTATGTATTGTAGAATATAAATAAATAGATGGGTTATTTATGTTTATTTAACATCTACCTTGATGTGATGGTTTGGTCCGTGTCCCATCTGCTCACATAGAGGAGGCAAGGCTAATGACCTATACTGTAAATATGTTCTCCGTATGTGATTTATGTTTGTATGTCAGTGATGTGTTAAGTGTACAAGCTACTGGATGACCTGAATTTCCCACGGGATTAATAAAGTATCTATCTATCTATCTATCTATCTATCTATCTATCTATCTATCTATCTATCTATCTATCTATCTATCTATCTATCTATCTATCTATCTATCTATCTATCTATCTATCTATCTATCTATCTATCTATCTATCTATCTATCTATCTATCTATCTATCTATCTATCTATCTATCTATCTATCTATCTATCTATCTATCTATCTATCTATCTATCTATCTATCTATCTATCTATCTATCTATCTATCTATCTATCTATCTATCTATCTATCTATCTATCTATCTATCTATACTGTGGTCAGCCACCAGGGGCCTGATGGAGATGCTTGGCTTCACCCTCTGGAGCTGTCATGTCGTCCATCTTTGATGACACTATTTCATATTTGCGTCACAAGTCAGATGGTTAAACTAATTTTACATGAATGAGTTTAGTTCAACATGTTAGTGCAGTTGTATTATTATTATTATTATTATTGTTATGTTAATACTCAGTGACTGTGTAGCTGCTGCTGAGTCCGGCTGCTTGTCGGTTGTTCTTGTTTTGTCAGATCTCGGTTTCATCGAAGCGACGCAGCTCGACGACTTCTTCCGTCGTGTGTTGGAGAAACTGGGAAAGAAGGTGAAGAGAGAGAATATGAAGCTGCACTGAGCTGTGCAGCCACATGGTGGCAGTGTCTCCGAATGGGCTGATCTCTGGTCGCACCTCCGGGGGGCACTGAAGCCCCAAATGTTAAATCTACATTTGTCCAAATATTAATTTATTACAAATACTACTAAAAAATACAAAAGTTCACTAAATACATCCAGCTGCTGTAAAATCAGCTACTTGCGTTGATAGAGTTTTATTGTGAAAACCTGAATTAACCCTTTATATTCACTTTGGGAGAAGTTCTTCTTCTCAGTTGCAATCTGCAGCCTCACCACTAGATGCCACTAAATCCTGCAAACTGAACCTTTATCTTACCAGCACTGTGTGGGAACATTACCATTTATGTTTGTATATGAGACTTATTCACTGATTCCATACTGTTTAATGGGTTTTATGATTGATACAGACTCTCGTTGAACCAGAGAACAACTTGTTTATACTTTACTGTTTCACACTTCAAGGTTTTTAGTCTAAAGTTCAGTCAAACATGATCTTCACAGAGAGAAGACATCACTGAGCCCAACATCAGGCGACTGAGAGAAAGGTTCATGTCGACTTCTGACGTCTCAGCCGTCGGACGTCTGCAGATCCAAGAGGTACGATTCCCTTCAGCTCATTTCTGGAATAAGACTCTGACGAGAGCAGGTCGTGAGTTTCCTCCAGAACAAGTGTTAACACGAGACTCCTGACCTGCTGCTGCAGAACAATCTGTTCTTCAATCCAACAACACAAGTGAATTAATAAGAACTTGGTGATGAAGTGATGTCTTTGCAGCTCGCAGCCATGATGCTGCCGGAGGACGAGAAGTTCCTGCTCCTGTTTCACAGAGAGACGCCGCTGGACGACAGCGTGGAGTTCATGAGGGTGAGGTCAAAGGTCAACAGGTAGTGGTGAGACATCAGTCCAGAGGGTTGATAGATGGAGATTGTGAAGGAAACTCCAGCAGCTGGATTTTGTAGTTTTTGGATATTAGTTGTGTTGTCTCAGATTTGTCTTGTTTGAACAGATCTGGAGAAACTACGACGTGGACAGCAGCGGCTTCATCTCAGCCGTCGATCTGAAGGTAACGAGAGAAGAGAGGCTCACGTCACCTCGGTGGATCTCTGCAGTCCAACACAGAGAACCTCAGAACCTCAGAACCTCAGAGGAGCTGATGACACTTTCTCTCTCTGCAGATGTTTCATGTTTTCTCTGCGTTGACAGATTCCTGATGATGTTTCTCTGATTGTATTTTCTGTGTTTGTCCCTGCAGGGCTTCCTTCAGGACCTGTTCCTCCAACACAGGAAGTCCGTCCCCGCTGAGAAGCTGGAGGAGTACACTGTCTCCATGGTAACCTGCGGGACGGACGGACGTCTGTTTGCCACTGATTCATAAATACATTTTATTTTGATGTTTCCTTCCTGCAGATGAAGATGTTTGATAAGAACCAGGGCGGGCCGATTGGATCTGAACGACCTGGCCAGGTAACACTGCTCGGTGTCATGTGACCTGTGACTCACACGGGATCTGATCAACGCTGTCATCAGAGAAAAATACAATTTAATACTTTGAAAATAGGTTTTATATTGAAAAATACTATTAACTTTCAGCTGTGAAACATTTCGTTTTTACATGAATTAAACTTCATGTGTTTCTTGTTGTCAACAGAATTTTGGCTCTGAAAGAAAACTTCCTCCTGAAGTTTAAGATGGACGTAAGTTTGGAAATTCAAGCAGGAAATATTGATGTTTTAATTTCTAATATTCAGCAGGTAACAAATCAATTCAGTTCCTTACAGATCTGCTCCCTTTCACCTAAATCTCAGTTTGTCACTGAAATATATTTTAATTTCCGATACTTTGTGTTTCCAGAGAAAGTTTAGTTCAGTGTTGTGGGTTCTTCATGATGTTGTTGTTGTGTGTCTGTTCCCGGTCAGGCCTGCAGTCAGGACGACATGAAGAGGGACTTTGAGAAAATATTCTCTCATTACGACGTCGTAAGTTTCAAATGTTTCAAAAGTTTTGAATGATTAATAATGAAGAGTTTTTTTTCCTGTTTCCTGTTTGACAAGTTTAAAAGGACTTGAATAAATGGGTCATATACATTTTTTAATTCTTCACGATTATCACAACTAAAAATTAAATTAAAAGACATATATGACAGATACAGACGTTTATTAAGTGTGTGTGTGTGTGTGTGTGTGTGTGTGTGTGTGTGTGTGTGTGTGTGTGTGTGTGTGTGTGTGTGTGTGTGTGTGTGTGTGTGTGTGTGTGTGTGTGTGTGTGTGTGTGTGTGTGTGTGTGTGTGTGTGTACAGAGTAAGACGGGTGCGTTGGAGGGTCCTGAGGTCGATGGATTTGTCAAAGACATGATGGAGCTGGCAAAGGTAAAACAACAAGATGTTTGAATAAATCATAAAAATCTTTAAAACCTTTACTCTATTTTATTAAAGAAAAATGTCAAAGATCTTATGTGTAACTTGTTTTGCGAGTTGACCTCTGACCTCTGACCTCCGACCCCCTCTCCAGCCCAGCATCAGTGGCGCGGACCTGGACCAGTTCAGGAAAGCTGTGCTCGGCCACTGTGACATCAACGGAGACGGAAAGATCCAGAAGAACGAGCTGGCTCTCTGCCTCGGCCTGAAGCTCAGCTAACGTCCTTCCTCTCCTCTTCCCTCCTCTTCCTCCTTCTCTCTTCCTCCCTCCATCTCTCTGTTGCTTCCTCTCCTCTTCCCTCCTCTTCCTCCTTCTCTCTTCCTCCCTCCATCTCTCTGTTGCTTCCTCTCCTCTTCCCTCCTCTTCCTCCTTCTCTCTTCCTTCCTCCATCTCTCTGTTGCTTCCTCTCCTCTTCCCTCCTCTTCCTCCTTCTCTCTTCCTTCCTCCATCTCTCTGTTGCTTACTCTCCTCTTCCCTCCTCTTCCTCCTTCTCTACTCCTTCCTCCATCTCTCTGTTGCTTACTCTCCTCTTCCCTCCTCTTCCTCCTTCTCTACTCCTTCCTCCATCTCTCTGTTGCTTCCTCTCCTCTTCCTCCTTCTCTACTCCTTCCTCCATCTCTCTGTTGCTTACTCTCCTCTTCCCTCCTCTTCCTCCTTCTCTACTCCTTCCTCCATCTCTCTGTTGCTTCCTCTCCTCTTCCCTCCTCTTCCTCCTTCTCTACTCCTTCCTCCATCTCTCTGTTGCTTCCTCTCCTCTTCCCTCCTCTTCCTCCTTCTCTACTCCTTCCTCTCTGTTGCTTCCTCTCCTCTTCCCTCCGCTTCCTCCTTCTCTACTCCTTCCTCTCTGTTGCTTACTCTCCTCTTCCCTCCTCTTCCTCCTTCTCTACTCCTTCCTCCATCTCTCTGTTGCTTCCTCTCCTCTTCCCTCCTCTTCCTCCTTCTCTACTCCTTCCTCCATCTCTCTGTTGCTTCCTCTCCTCTTCCCTCCTCTTCCTCCTTCTCTACTCCTTCCTCCATCTCTCTGTTGCTTCCTCTCCTCTTCCCTCCTCTTCCTCCTTCTCTACTCCTTCCTCCATCTCTCTGTTGCTTACTCTCCTCTTCCCTCCTCTTCCTCCTTCTCTACTCCTTCCTCCATCTCTCTGTTGCTTCCTCTCCTCTTCCCTCCGCTTCCTCCTTCTCTACTCCTTCCTCCATCTCTCTGTTGCTTACTCTCCTCTTCCCTCCTCTTCCTCCTTCTCTACTCCTTCCTCCATCTCTCTGTTGCTTCCTCTCCTCTTCCCTCCTCTTCCTCCTTCTCTACTCCTTCCTCCATCTCTCTGTTGCTTACTCTCCTCTTCCCTCCTCTTCCTCCTTCTCTACTCCTTCCTCCATCTCTCTGTTGCTTCCTCTCCTCTTCCCTCCTCTTCCTCCTTCTCTACTCCTTCCTCTCTGTTGCTTCCTCTCCTCTTCCCTCCTCTTCCTCCTTCTCTACTCCTCTCCATCTCTCTGTTGCTTCCTCTCCTCTTCCCTCCTCTTCCTCCTTCTCTACTCCTTCCTCCATCTCTCTGTTGCTTCCTCTCCTCTTCCCTCCTCTTCCTCCTTCTCTACTCCTTCCCTCCATCTCTCTGTTGCTTCCTCTCCTCTTCCCTCCTCTTCCTCCTTCTCTACTCCTTCCTCCATCTCTCTGTTGCTTCCTCTCCTCTTCCCTCCTCTTCCTCCTTCTCTCTTCCTTCCTCCATCTCTCTGTTGCTTCCTCTCCTCTTCCCTCCTCTTCCTCCTTCTCTACTCCTTCCTCCATCTCTCTGTTGCTTCCTCTCCTCTTCCCTCCTCTTCCTCCTTCTCTACTCCTTCCTCCATCTCTCTGTTGCTTCCTCTCCTCTTCCCTCCTCTTCCTCCTTCTCTACTCCTTCCTCTCTGTTGCTTCCTCTCCTCTTCCCTCCTCTTCCTCCTTCTCTCTTCCTTCCTCCATCTCTCTGTTGCTTCCTCTCCTCTTCCCTCCTCTTCCTCCTTCTCTACTCCTTCCTCCATCTCTCTGTTGCTTCCTCTCCTCTTCCCTCCTCTTCCTCTTCTCTTCCCCTTCCTTCCATAGTGTATCTCCTTATTTTACGTCCACAAGCAAAGTATATTCCAACAGTTTTATATAATTTTCTGTCTTAAATATTTGAAGAGCAGTGATGAAGATAATAAATATCGATCGATGTCATAACCTTGTGTCCTGATGTTCAGCTGGTGACTCGTGATTTTCCTTTGTGATGAGATTAATGTGATTAACGTGATGTGGATAATAAAATATATTTAACCTTTGTCACGTATGTCATTCTTCAAATTTAATACTAATAACTAAACACGTGCTCCACTGAGGGAGTTCATGAGGAGGAGGCTGCGAGTCCGACGCTGCACCGCATGAATGTGACAAACATTATCTACACACTTCACATTGTAAATATCTATTCATATTGCTAATTCTTTAATCTCCATATACTTTATACTGCTCTCTATTTTTATATTTATGCACAAACACACCACAGTAAATCTGTGCTATGTATGAACCTAAATAGTAAAGTAAATTAATCAGGGGAGGGAATGTGAAAATACACAAATTCAAAATGCAAAGGTGTGAACAACCCCAGGAGTTTTATTTTGAAGTTCTCTGTTCATATTAACAACATCTGACCCGTTTTCAAGATTCTCCGAAGAAGCTGGATGTTGGAACTACTTTTTTAGTTCCACTGTTCTTATTGAAGAAATAGTCCCTTTGACATACGACAACATGTTCTCTCCGAGCTTTGTGTGTCAGGAGTTCATCGTCCTCCGCAGACAAACTAATATTTAATTTGCAGGAGAAATCCCAGAGGTGGATTCATCGAACCTCATCACGACCCTTGAAACAGGCGGATGAAGCCACTTCACAGATCTTGCTGCTGAGGCTTCAAACCTGAGTCCAATCATCTCATCAGTGTTCCTGCAGATAAAAGCACTGCGCTGGCTGCAGGTGTCAGAAAGCTGAATCGGAAGGTTCTTTGTCTGTTGTTGGATGTCAAGCAGCACAAGTTGTGTTGGTTGTTTGGCTTCAGCGTTAAAAAAATGGTTTCTGGATTTTGTGTGAGGTACGATTCATTTATTTTCTCAAGTCTTAAAAGATCTGTACAAAGTTGGTTCTTCAGTTCACCTGTGAAATGATTTGCTTCCCAGGGTGCTCTTGCTCTCAGTCCTAGCCTTTGGGCCACATGCTGAGGGTAAGTTAATTCTTCTACACAAACCAGATCCAGTTCTCAGTATTTCTTAAATACTGACCTGTTTTAACTTTTCAGCTCTAAGCTACAGAAGTGGAGGCTCCAGTGGAGTTGCACCGCACTTTAAGTCACCTAGTGCTTTGCTCGGAGGATCTAAAAGTGGCTCTGGACCCAGTTACCCTGAAGGTGGCTCTTTTGATGAACTGCCTGCTGGTTATTCTGGAAGGCAAGTAGATGGTGACAGTCAGGAAAGAAGTGTTTCTATTTACAGGCCTGACACAATAATTCCTTCAAAACCCAAAGAGAACCTGATGCAGCCAAGTCATCAAGCTAACCCTAAGACCAGAAAGAGCCCGAGGAATTTATTTCCCAGTAATGGAGACGGTTTTCAGTTAGACAAAGTTTCAAGTTCTGGAATGATGATGGACCATGCGCCGTCTAGCTACCAGCCCAAGCCGCAGCAGCGGTCTAGCTACCAGCCCCAGCAGCCCCAGCAGCTCAGCAGCCGTCTAGCTACCAGCCCCAGCAGCCCCAGCAGCCCCAGCAGCCCCAGCAGCCCCAGCAGCCCCAGCAGCCCCAGCAGCCGCAGCAGCCCCAGCAGCCCGCAGCAGCCCCAGCAGCCCCAGCAGCCCCAGCAGCCCCAGCAGCCCCAGCAGCCCCAGCAGCCCCAGCAGCCCCAGCAGCCGTCTAGCTACCAGCCCCGCAGCAGCCCCAGCAGCCCCAGCAGCCCCAGCAGCCGTCTAGCTACCAGCCCCAGCAGCCCCAGCAGCCCCAGCAGCCGCAGCAGCCCCAGCAGCCGCAGCAGCCCCAGCAGCCCCAGCAGCCCCAGCAGCCCCAGCAGCCCCAGCAGCCCCAGCAGCCGTCTAGCTACCAGCCCCAGCAGCCCAAGCCGCAGCAGCCGTCTAGCTACCAGCAGCCCCAGCAGCCCCAGCAGCCGTCTAGCTACCGGCCCCAGCAGCCCCAGCAGCCCCAGCGGCCCCAGCAGCCGTCTAGCTACCGGCCCCAGCAGCCCCAGCGCCCCAGCCCCAGCAGCCGTCTAGCTTCCGGCCCCAGCAGCCCCAGCGGCCCCAGCAGCCGTCTAGCTACCGGCCCCAGCAGCCGTCTAGCTTCCGGCCCCAGCAGCCCCAGCGGCCGCAGCAGCCCCAGCGGCCCCAGCAGCCGTCTAGCTTCCGGCCCCAGCAGCCCCACCGGCCCCAGCAGCCGTCTAGCTACCAGCCCCAGCAGCCCCAGCAGCCCAAGCCCCAGCAGCCGTCTAGCTACCGGCCCCAGCGGCCCCAGCAGCCCCAGCAGCCCCAGCAGCCCCAGCAGCCGTCTAGCTACCGGCCCCAGCAGCCGTCTAGCTACCAGCCCCAGCAGCCCCAGCAGCCGTCTAGCTACCAGCCCCAGCAGCCCCAGCAGCCGTCTAGCTACCAGCCCCAGCAGCCCCAGCAGCCGTCTAGCTACCAGCCCCAGCGGCCCCAGCAGCCCCAGCGGCCCCAGCGGCCCCAGCAGCCCAAGCCCCAGCAGCCGTCTAGCTACCGGCCCCAGCAGCCGTCTAGCTACCAGCCCCAGCAGCCCCAGCAGCCGTCTAGCTACCAGCCCCAGCAGCCCCAGCAGCCCCAGCAGCCCCAGCAGCCGTCTAGCTACCAGCCCCAGCGGCCCCAGCAGCCGTCTAGCTACCAGCCCCAGCGGCCCCAGCAGCCGTCTAGCTACCAGCCCCAGCAGCCCCAGCAGCCCAAGCCCCAGCAGCCGTCTAGCTACCGGCCCCAGCGGCCCCAGCAGCCCCAGCAGCCCCAGCAGCATGTATTTCAAAGCAAAGATGCCATGTGGGACATTGCTCTTTCCAATGGTGTCGCTTTTGACCCAAATGAGGAGTGGTCCCACTTCCCCTGAAGGGAATGTTGGACCTAGAAATTTTAGACCAACTGATATGGTGGCACCAAACCATCCTGGATGGCAGCAGCGACGGGCCCGTTAGTGGTTTGAGTTTGACGATATGTAAGTACTCTTCAGTGTTGACCTTTGCAAGTGAATATCAATGACTGGTTTTCTTGCTCATGGTTTTTCTGTTCACAGGAGACTCTTCAGGAGACTCTGACATCTTTGAGAAATTCAATAAAATAATTGAACTACACTTGCTGCCTATGACTGTTATTTGAATTGTCTTGAATCTGAACACTGAGGTTCTTGGTACAAGGCCCACATTATGAAAACAAAGTGCCGTACTAAACGTTCTAATAGAAGTGAATTGTCTGAAAGTAACTAAACTTGAATCAGTCAGTGACGCGTTCTGTTATTTACTGACAACAGGGTTAAATTTGAGAAGGTACATGTACCTCAAACAGAACTGTCAAGCTTAGCATTTTTCAAGTTTTCCACTCTGCTGCAGAAACTTCTTCCAACTGGGTCTAAAACCAGCAGATGCTGAACTGGAGATGAGGCATTTTGCCAAATGGGAGGTGGCACTGAGTGAAATTACAGAGGACGGATGTCAAGAGTTGGAATCACTGAGCTTCAGACAAGGACTGATCCTAGATCAAGCTATTGATCTGCAGTATCTATAGCACAATGCATGACTTCTCAATATTCATATGCAAGAAGACAATTCGATTATCCATGTGTTTGAACTCTGACCTTTCCCCCAGGTCCAAATTTAAACTGTCCAGAACTTAAACACCAGCTAAACCAAATCTTTTAAACAACCGTAGCTATGGGGCCTACTTTCAATTTCAGAGATCACATTTAAAATCCTGCTTTGTTCCAAATATTTCTCTTCATTTCCTTTTCTCTCCTTCAGACTGTTTGTGTTCACGCTTCAGACCAATCTGAAGCTCAAACGTTAAGAGATGATGAAGACCTTGTGTTTGATCTGACTGAAGACACCGACTTCATGATGCTGTGAATCTACAGCTTCTCGTCTTTTCTCTTCCACCCCCCCCTCTCTCCCCCTCACTCTGATAGCTGTTATTAGTTTAGTCTCCTGTTTTTGGGGGAGATAATAACACATTGTGTTGTTGCTCCCTGTCATTACACACTAAGTCTCTGTGGTTAAAATGACTCGGCTCTGCCAGCTTCACCATCTGATCCCTCTGCGAGCTGGTCGGCCTCAGTCCAGCCGCCGATCGCCTCAGCAGAGTCAAGTCTGCAGGTTCTCAGTCAGTCTGAACGTTCACGACTCCAAAGTCCCAGTGAATGAATTTCTGTATTTGTTATGATTCCACGTCTGAACAATCTAACTTCAACCTGTATTTGCACCAGGATCCAAACATCTGCATCACAATATAAAAGGAAACAAGCGAAATGCTGTAAACAAATATTTAGATGTTGAAATGTTTTTTCTATATTTCTTTTTCCTGTTTTTTAATTGTTTATGGTCCAAAAAGAATTAGATTTTTTATATCTCGATAGAAATGTTCAACCTTTCCGGACGTGCAACGAAAATCTACTAAGATATTTCAGATAAATTTAGAGAAAAAAGACATAAACACAATCTAATTAACAATATATTTTTTTTTACACAAATATTTTCAAGGGACGTTTTCTTTAGTTTGATTCATCATCCAGGACAAATCATTCAATAAGGTTGATGGTCTCAGTAAAGTCACTTTAATTCTTATATTTGATAAATCTATTGACAGTTATATTTAAACTAAAACAGAGATAAACAAGTGGGGGATTCATTTCCAGAGGAACAACTGGAAGTTTACTGACTAGATTTTGCCACAAGGTGTCGTAACACTCACACAATCATCACGTGAATTCCCATGAATCCAGAATAAAGAGATGACAGACACGTTGTTCCACCTGAATTCCTCATGAGCAGATAACAAGCAGAACCAAAGCGAGGAGGCGTTCAGGAGTAAGACCTGAGAAGACACTCCTCCCACAGTGGACAGCAGAATCTGTAAAGCTTACAGTTTGCACGCAGACCAAAGTGTCAGGATCAGATCGAATAGTTTGTCTACAAATGTGCACTGAAAATACAACTTATAAAATGACAAGAGGCAAAATTCACAGAAAAAATGTTTATGGGTGAATGTTCTTAAAACTTAATTTTCTATCCAGCTTCATCCTGAACAGTTACAAATGTTCTAAAGCTTCAACTATGATCACTCATTTAGTTTAAAACCTTCTTTAAAAAGAAAAGGTCAAACTGTTTTGTTAACGTGTTAAACTGCAGGTGACACCACGGAGCGTTCAGGACACATGTGACTTGTCAGTTGTTCACGTGATGTCTCTCCTCTCCTCAAACTGGTACCTGTAGGATAACACTCACTAGGTGGCGCTGCAGTTTTAAATATGAGAGTGATCATCTCTTTGTCTCTTTATAAACTGACATGTTCAGTTATGAAGCCTGTTGAAGTCCAGGGAAACAAATTACTACTACTACTACTACTACTACTACTACTACTAATAATAATAATAATTTAATTTGTAAAGTTGCATTGAGAGGAAGAAGCTCAGGACAAACCTCATCTACAACACAATGACACATTCTGCACGAACAGTTTTTAATTATAATTTTGATAAATACTTAGTTTTTACTAATTATATTTCTCTTATATTCATTTTTCAATAGCTATCGCATGATTTTTAAATTACTTTTGAAACATTTGTGATCATAAGTGTAATTTTAACAATCACACAACCTTTATCATCGATCTTATTTTTATTAAATTTCTGGCAGAATGCATAGTTTCATTTGATTTAATTTCCTTTCATTTCATTCATTATATTTTATTAGCAGTATTTAATCTCCACCTTTGTCCATTAACAAAAAACGCCTCCTCAGCTGAGGGCGGGGCCAGGCGAACCTGCGCGTAGACGCCCCTGTGAAGCGCGCTCCCGTGTCCTGTGCGTGTGCATGTTTCAGTGTCAGTGGTTCTGAGCGCTGAGTTGGATCTCCTGGTTCTCCTGGTTCTCCTGGTTCTCCCGGTTCTTCCTCCTCTTCCTCCTCCAACATGCGGCCGGGGGCTCCAGCGGCCCGGGCGGGGATCTGAGCGGCTCTGCTGCAGCGTGTGTCCGCCCCGCGGTGCGTGTGAGCCGGGGCAGCTCGGCAGCGCCCCCCTGAGGCTCCGCTTCTCGGCTCCTTTGTCAATCATCGTCCTTCTTTCTCTTCCTGTCGCGTCACTGATGGAGCTCACGCGCTCCGGCTGAGCCCGTCGCTGTTTCCCGTGCACACGCAGCCGAAGATGGAGACGGTGATGGAGCGGGAGTGCAGCGCGCTGGGGGGGCTCTTCCAGACCGTCCTCGGGGACATGAAGGTAAGGTCCACCCGCTGGTTTATCTTCTTCTGGTTCCTGTGTCCTCGCTCTCAATGAACCTGCCTCCTGCGGGGAGAAGCGGTTTGCTCATGAGCAGTGAGGAAGAGGGCAGGGCAGCTGCTGCATCATCACACCCTGCAGCTCCTCTTCATCACTCAGCTCCTCTTCATCACTCTGTTGCACAAAGCTGGAGGAGACGCGTCTTCTCTGGTTCATCCATCACCACCATTACTGTTAGTATTAATGTTATGGATGAGGAAGATGAGGGTGTCCAGGAGAAAGATGAACAACCAGCTGCACACACACACACACACACACACACACACACACACACACACACACACACACACACACAGTGTGGAGGAAAGGCAGTGACACAGCAGGAGGTGAGGAGCAGTTTCAGCAGAGTCATGATCTTCACTGACAAACTGTGAGACTCGCACACGAGCTTCAAGACACAACATCACACAACTCTTCATCACAATGTGTAGAAGCATCGAGGGTTGTGAGTCAGGTTGTGTCCTCTCGTGCTCGTCCACGGTCCAAACGCAGGGACATGTCCTCAGGTCTTTGGTTTCTTCCTACAAACAGATATTATGTTATATTATGTTATATTATAATATGTTATGATATGTTATCATCACGAGGACTTGAGAGGACGCACACAGATGTAGTTGTACTCTGGTCTGTGCCGGTTCCTCCTCGGCCTCACGGGTCTAAAGTTAAAGTAAAGTTTACAAACATCTTTGTGGTCGTTAATTTGTGTGATTTCTGAACATGAAAATCGTCCATACTCGGCTTGTCGGGGGGGTTTGGTGTCTCTGCTGGAGAGCATCCTCTGTATTCGTAGCAGGACAGTAACAGAACATGTGACAAACTAATTCAGAGCCGACTGTTTGTATTTTTAATTTAAAACACGTTATTACAGGTAGAATATGAACGTTTCTTCAAATGAAAGCTCTCGTACACGTTAAATAAAATGAAAACCGTCCAAAAGGCCACCTGCCAATAACGCCCTTGGTCTGGGGCCCCCCAGGTCCATTTGCCCGGGGACCCTGAAGAACCTTTACGCTCCTGATCCAACCAAGCCTGCTGGTTTTGTGTTCGCTTTTTTAACGTAACATCAGTGACATCATCAGGTGTTTCCAGCTTCTTCTTGCTGACTGGATCACGATGTGCCGATGAGAACAGCTGATGTTTGATTGATGTGTGAGTTTGAAGGTGAGGAGATCTGAGGAGATCTGAGGAGATCTGAGGAGATCTGACTGAGTCACGGAGGAGGAGGAGGAGGAGGCTCATGGGTTTGATTCTCAGCCTCTGATCCGTCTCAGATCCATGAAGCAGCTCAATGAGACAACATCTGGATTAATGAGTTTTTATGAGACGTTAAAGTCTCTGAGTGTTTATCTACAGCGGGAACATGTAGGAACCTGTCGACTTCACCACCAGGAACTTCCCTTATTCCCAATGTGTCTCACTGGGGAACATTTTCCATAATGTCTCATAATTTTTCCAGAGTTCACGTTAGAAAACAAATAAATCTCCTTATGAGAGGATCTGGAACCAGAGAATCTATCTTTCATGGCTCGATAAACAACACAAGCAAATTAATCCACTAATTTAGAAATAAACACGTGTTGGCTCTGAACAGTCGTTAGTTTTGTCGTACGTCCGTGAGGATTGTGTGTGTGTGTGTGTGTGTGTGTGTGTGGGTGCAGAAAGAAAAACATGACAATATGAAATATGTGTTGACGGAACAAACTGGAACAGAACCTGCTGATGAAACATGGGAAAAGATGATGGATGAGTGGAAATATTAATAAGTCTAAACTATCGTTAAACCCTCTTGTTTCTATTGTATGTGTACGTTTCTGTGTGGGTGTGTGTGTGTGTGTGTGTGTGTGCGTTGTGAGGCCATTAAGTGTGTTAGCTGAATGCTAATCACCATTTATCTTGGACTGAGCCATTGTCCTAATCACCTCTGAGCTAAAATAATCCTGCCCTCGTTATGCATGTGTGTGTCTGTGTGTGTACGCGTGGCTGTGTGTGTGTGTGTGTGTGTGTGTAAGCGTGGCTGTGTGTGTCTGTGTGTGTGTAAGCGTGGCTGTGTGTGGCTGTGTCAACTGGTTTATCACCATCGATATCACCATGGAAACATCACGGTCAGAGGTGTTGCATTGGCTTTGGTCCGACGGCCAAATGGGTCATTGTGTTGTTGTTTGTTGAGATCAGCTGACGTGTGTTGTTTCCTGTTGTGACGTCAGCTGGTGGTGAACTGGTTCTGTGATGGTTCTGTGATGGTTCTGTGATGGTTCTGTGATGGTTCTGTTGATGTCACATCAGCTCAGAGCTGAAGGTCGGTTCAGTTAAAGAAGCAGAGTTTTAATAATTATTCATATATTTGATGATTTGAGGATAAACCAACAGGCGGAGGGGTCGTGATTGACAGCTGAGACCGACTCAGGTTCCCGGGATGAAGCTTACTTGATTGTTGTGTATGTGTCAGCACACAGTGTGACCTTTGTGTTAAGTTCTGACACTGAAGGAGGGTTAAAGGTTCGGAGCTGGTGACACGATGGAGAAGAAGAAGAAGTTCATCTAAATATTCATTAATGTCCTCAGATCTCCTCCCAGTAGCTTTGAGCTGAGGAGTCAGGTTTGTGTTGTTGTCTCAGGAGTCAGGTTTGTGTTGTTGTCTCAGGAGTCAGGTTTGTGTTGTTGTCTCAGGAGTCAGGTTTGTGTTGTTGTCTCATGAGTCAGGTTTGTGTTGTTGTCTGAGGAGTCAGGTTTGTGTTGTTGTCTGATGAGTCAGGTTTGTGTTGTTGTCTCATGAGTCAGGTTTGTGTTGTTGTCTGAGGAGTCAGGTTTGTGTTGTTGTCTGATGAGTCAGGTTTGTGTTGTTGTCTCATGAGTCAGGTTTGTGTTGTTGTCTCATGAGTCAGGTTTGTGTTGTTGTCTCATGAGTCAGGTTTGTGTTGTTGTCTCATGAGTCAGGTTTGTGTTGTTGTCTGATGAGTCAGGTTTGTGTTGTTGTCTCATGAGTCAGGTTTGTGTTGTTGTCTGAGGAGTCAGGTTTGTGTTGTTGTCTGATGAGTCAGGTTTGTGTTGTTGTCTCAGGAGTCAGGTTTGTGTTGTTGTCTCATGAGTCAGGTTTGTGTTGTTGTCTGAGGAGTCAGGTTTGTGTTGTTGTCTGATGAGTCAGGTTTGTGTTGTTGTCTCATGAGTCAGGTTTGTGTTGTTGTCTCATGAGTTCAGATCCTGTGATTCTTCAGAACAGAGCCGAGGATCCTGGAGGACCTGCTGCTGCTGCCGTCTCCGGTTGTTGCCACGGTGACAATTTATGTCCTCTGTGACTGATGGATGCAGTAGCCCTGCGCCGTGTGTGTGTGTGTGTGTGTGTGTGGCTGCACATGTGACCCCGCCCCCCCCACACAAATCCTTCTCTGTCTGAAGCCTCTCTGCAGCAGCAGCAGCAGCAGCAGCAGCAGCAGCGTTGCCTTAGCAACGGTAGCCAGGCGATGACGCTGGGCATCGCTCTCACAAACAGAACCACGAGGCCGACGCCCACAAAGAGCCCGTCAGGGGGCGGAGACGTCACATGATCGTGGATCCGCCCACATTTAGCTCGAGGGACGAAGAACATTCTCTGAACGACAATTTAGATTTGACTTTTCACAGTTTAGAGGCAAATGTCCACTTGATGGAAAATATAAACAACAGTAAATAAATGATTCTGTGCGTGCGCGCGTGCGTGCGTGTGTGTGTGTGTGTGTCTGTGTGTGTGTCTGTGTGTGTGTCTGTTGGCTCTGTGCAGTGGCTGATCCTCAGGATTATATGTTTTGGCCGAGCAGCCGAACACAAGCACTTTTTATGGAGAATTTATTGTGTGTGTGTGTTTTGTTTCTGACCGCACACAGTGTGTATTCAGTGTGAATCAAAGTTGAATAAAATGTCGAGTGTGAGTTTGTTGGAGACGATCAGTCATCAAACTTGTGCTGTTGGTTTTTGATGAGTCGCTGCAGCTTGAGATTCAATTGTTGTAAATTGTGTCGTTCAAATATTTGTCTTCTTCTCATCTCTTCTCTCTCAGGGAAGTTACCCTGTGTGGGACGACTTCATCAGCAAGGCCAGCAAACTGCAGTCCCAGCTCAGGTAACACAAACACACACAAACACACACACAAACACACACACACACACTGCTGCTTTCGTCATGTGTGAAAGACAAACTCTGGACCCAATTCTCATCACCGACTCCGGATATCATGTCTGAAAACGTTAAACAATTAAACTCCAAGTTTTACAGACACACACACGTGCACACACACACACACACACACGTGCACACACACACACACACACACATACATGCACAGCTCCATGGACCTGCGGAGGCTGGCAGACATTAATGACATTATCAGGGAGACGGATCCGCAGCAGCGTCAGAGTCTCCGGCCCAGAGGTCAGCAGAGGTCAACACTGATCACAAACATTAGATATAGATTCATAACTATCTCTCTGCTGTGCTTCCTGTTTCCAGGTCGACCGTGGTGGCGGTGGCGGCCTTCCTGGACGCCTTCCAGAAAGTAGCTGACCTGGCAACAAACAGCCGAGGTAGGACGCTGCTGGTTTGTGTGTCTGTGTGTGTTATGTTGGGCTCTTTGTCCAGATGAATATTGTGTGGTGAAGTCCGACCTGGTTGAAGAGATGGAGCAGTTCACTGTCACAGCTCCAGGACGTCTCAGGGCTTTCTGCCCGTTTGCACTTTCTCTATTGATTATGTGTTTTTCTGTTATTGACAAATGATCAGAGGTGTCGTCTGTGTGATCAGCGGGGCACTTCCTGGAGGGAGGAGCTGAAGCAGAGTGTTTGATTCTCTGATACAGGGAGGAGCTTCAGTTAATCCTGGTGTGTGTGTGTCTCTCTGTCTGTGTGTGTGTGTCACAAAGAACCCAGGAAACAATCAATCACTGCCACATTGATTCTAGGGCTGTAGTTAACAGCCGCTCTATAATTGACTGTGTGTGTGTGTGTGGTGGTTACACACCTGGAACATGTGTAGAATGACAGGTGTGTGTCGACCTGTTCACAGGTTTGTTTTCTCCTGGAAACCAAACTAAAAAAACAATTTATTTTTATTCACAGAATGTGTGTCCATGTGTTTTTGAACTGTAAACTGTTTCTGGTTTTAATTTCACATTCATAAAAAATCTACATTTGTGGATATCAACAAATATGGCTCATAGCGCCACCTAGAGTTTAAAACTGCTTTGGACCTAATATATAAGGAAGTGGGACAGAGAGTAGCAGCGTGTGAGAAGATGAGGAAATGTTTTTGGTGCAGATTGGATGGAAAAAACCACGATGGATGAATATGTAGCTGGGAAAGGAGAGAGGGGGGGGAGGAGGAGGATGGAGGGCAGATGGTGATGGAGCGGGGGGGGGGCGGTGGGGGTGTTACCGTTGGCTGTCATGTCCAGTCGACTGCTCCTGGTGGTCATAGCAACAAGACGGAAATCACTGCAGGAAGATTCAGTCTGAGCAACGAGATGGAGGATGGATGATAGATGGATGAATAGATGGATGATGAATAGATGGATGATAGATGGATGGATGATAGATGGATGATAGATGGATGGATGATGGATGGATAGATGGATGATGATGGATGATAGATGGATGATAGATGGATGATAGATGGATGATAGATGGATGATAGATGGATGATAGATGGATGATAGATGGATGATAGATGGATGATAGATGGATGAGATGGATGGATGATAGATGGGATTATAGATGGATGATAGATGGATGGATGGATGATTAGATGGATGGATGGATGGATGATAGATGGGATTATAGATGGATAATGGATGGGATGGATGAATGAATAGATGAATAGATGGATGAATAGATGGATGATAGATGGATGATAGATGGATGATGATAGATGGATGATAGATGGATGATTTCCTTGTTGGTAGAGAGGTGGAAACAGTCGGATCAAAGTTTTATCGTATCCAACACAGTGTGGAGATAAAACACAGCGGGGGTCCTACTCTCTCTACCTGTTAGTGTGTGTCTGTGTGTGTGAGTCTGTGTGTGTGTGTGTGTGTGCGCGCGAGCACTGGTCCGTGGTTGCCGTAGCAACCTGCTGCCGGTGGGAGGGGGGGATTTCGTTCCCTCTTAAAGGGCCGGCGAGGGCCACCGCTTTGACAGGGCCGCTTCAATATGTCAACATCTGGTAACAGGAAGCAAAGGTAGAGAGAAGGATGAAGAGGGGATGAGAAGGGGAAAAGGAAAGAGAGAGAGAGAGGAGGTGTGATGGAGGAGAGGAAAAGAGGGAAGAGAATAGTGTGAGAGGAGGAGGGAAGAAGAGGGAGAGATGGAAACACGAGACTCTCTCATGTTCGTTCCATCATCTGTGAACAGATCCGTGGAACTTGCCTCCTGGACGGGAGGGAAACGGGTTCTTCAGAGAACTGAAGCAGCTTCTTGATTCTTCACATGTTCTCCAGCTTCTGTTTCCATCTCAGAGAACATCTGGCTGTGAAAGGACGGGTAGCCAGATGATGTTTGTGGAGTTAAAACACGTGTTTGTGTTGAGCTGCAGCATCTGGAGCTGATATCAAAACTCCCACTCGTCACTTGAGCTGCAAATTAAAACTGTTTTCATACAGTAAAATCATTTAGTGTTCCACTGACTGAATCACACGTTGATCCACTGCAGAAACTGACTTCACTCATCCTGTTGAGTCAGTTTGTCAGAGCTTCCTGTCGGGCACAGAGCTTCATCCAGGCTTCAGTCAAGTGTGTGTGACCATCAGCTGGTGTGTGGGACATGTCTGTCAAAGGTCAAAGGTCAACTGCACTTTACAGTTTTGAACCCTATCTCAATAATTTTCAAATAAATAATCAACTTTTTCTGGACGTTATTGAAAAACGAGTCACGTTCACAAAACAACGTGAATATTAAAGAAATAGTCAAAATAAATGTTTACCTGTGTGATTGTGAACAGAATGTGAGGCGAAGGTGTGTGACTGTAGTGAAGTGAATCCCTGTGGAGGCTGCTGCAGAGTGTGTGTGTGTCCGTGTGTGTTTGTGTTCAGTCACAGATGGCCTCCTTTGGCAGCTCCTCATTTAATGATATCATCTCAGGCGCAGGGTTGTGATGTCATATCTGCAGTGTCCACACGCCAGCGTTTTTTAGGCTTTTCATGAAGGTCGGATCGAGTTGAATCGTCCAGACGCTAAAACAACACACTCAGCCTTTTGAGCAGGGGACTGTTGCATCTTGGGTAATGTAGGCACCAGGTCATGTAGTTTAAGAAGAGCATGTGGAATTAGAAGAGATGAAAACTCTGCTGCATCAGTTTGAGATAAACTGCTCCACTTCGCACAAAACTGCTCATTTCTAATGATTCCAGACATCATCTGGAACCAGAGACATTATTGAGGTTTGTGGATGAAAAAGGAAACAATAAAACTTCTAGTTTCCAGCTGTGGAAATACAAATCTGACCTCAAGTGTTTATTTGCCAGAACGCAGCAGCTCAGAGACATCGGTCATTAAAAGGAACAGAACTCCGGTCAAACGGAACCAGACACATAGAAACTGAACCAGATCAGAATCAACAGAGAATAAGATCCTGAGTGAGATCACAGAACTGGACCGAGTCTGAGCTTCTCCACCGCTGAGCTCCAACGTTCACTAGAGGCTTTTCTCCTTTTTCCATTTATCAGTGATTCTAAACCGTGGAGGAGGAAGCAGACTACAGATTCTTTCCTCAGGAGACGTGTTGTGAAAGATAAAGTCACAATTTAATATTTTAGTATTAAATATTTGCTTATTTCTGACTGTGATATAACTTCAGAACCGTTTGAGCCTCAGAAGAAAATCACATATTGCAGATTCAATGTTTCCTCCTATCACACCACGACCCGGCAACCTGTGGTTTTACTGGTGGGAAACTGGAAGTGAGGACAAATGAAACAACAGGCGGTTGTTGGTTCTCACTGGAAACCACAACCGGACTGGAGGTGGAGGTCATTACCCACAAGCCCCTGGGACTCAGCATCACATTCTACTAACCAGGTTCTATCTGGTCACATGATCAGCTTCATGTGAGAGCTGCAGTCATTATGGTATGGCATCACCACGGCAACAGCAGCAGCTGCCTGGTTTGACGTCGAGCAGATTGTGAACACTCACTACAACACACACACACACACACACACACACACACACTACACACACTTGAGCTCCACCTGTGTATCAGTGAGATTAGTAACAGTAAAGATAAATAACGTTCTTTTCACAGATTAGATATTTTTACTCTTGTTTGAGTAGAAAGACAAAATAAAAAGTATTCTAGAAGCTGCTGTTTTCAGAGTGCAGTGAAGGAGCAGGGGAGTAAACCTGATGTCAGCCCGAGGGTGTGTTTGAATTATTAACCAGGGACGCCCAGCAGGTGAGACTGTGTGTGTTCTTCTCCTCATTAGTTATGAGTCTCCACCCGGGTGAGGAGGAGGGAGCGCTCCCTCAGCAGGTCTGGACTGGGGCGTGTGCAGGCGGGAGGAGACGCAGATGTGCTCCTCGCTCGTAACTCGAGGTTCATCGTGACGTGATCCTTCAAAGAAAGAGCAAAGACCAGAGAGTCTGTGGTCGCTCAGTGCTCCATGTCACCAGCAGGGGGCCGTGGCGTTTGTAAAGGTTGATCAATAATTCCCGTTTCAGCTTCAGACTCCAGAGACAAACTGTGATTCACTTTGTTTCATCCTCATAAACTGAATCTGTTGTTTCTTCACACGTCTGTTTGAGAGGTTCTAGGTTTTATTTAATGTCTGACTCACAGTAAACTGATGATGCTGACTTGTGTGGGTTCACCAGACCAGCAGCCAATCAGAGCTCTTATCAACCTGCTTTGGCAACAAAGGGCTGGAGCTGATGGCCACGACGTCTCCCCGACAGGAAGCTGCTCAGGAGGGAGCTGATGTGACGGCGGTTAACCCACTGTGGGTTTACACGCTGGCAGAGAGAGTGTGTCTGTGTTGTGTATCTGTGTGTGTGTGTGTGTGTGTGTGTATCTCCAGGGAGCAATGGGAGGATCAAAGTGTGTCTGGTTTAACAGACAACAACCAATCAGCATAGACAGAGACCTGCCCGAACAAGCTACACACACACACACACACACACACACACACACCTGAGTACCCTGGCAAAATCACCAGTGGACCTCCCACACAGTCTGTTACCACACACACACACACACACACACACACACACACATACACACAGCTGTCATTACAGTAACTTTTCTTGTTTTATTATGTTCTTCTAACAACTATAATCATAGTATAATTAGTAGAGTTGTTTTAATGCGTAACTTTATACATTAACATCTAATAAATCATGTTAAAGGAGCTGACATTAGTGTTGGTACGTAACAAAGTACACTAACTGAAGTAGTTACTGAAGTAGTTAGTGTACTTCCATGTACCTGTACTTTACTCTGGATTTATAAGAATCTGACAGGGTGGAAAGTAAAGTTCTGTTCTCTGTTCATTTGAGTGAATGAAACTGTGAACAGACGCTGCTGCAGCATCGAGTGACTGAAGCTTTAATGTTGAGATACAGGGCCAACACACACACACACACAGACACACACAGACACACACAGACACACACAAACACACACACGCCTCCAGAATACAGATTAGTGTTGGAATAAGAGTCTGGTTTCTCTCAGGAGCTCTGCCAGCGTCTCAGGTCAAACAAATCAAACGCTCACTTTACTTTGTTTTAGTCTCAGTTCAAAGTGTGTGTGTGTGTGTGTTTGTGTGTTGTGTGTGTGTATGTGTATGTGTGTTGGCTTCAGACAAAACCATTGGCTTTGTTTTTTTAAATGTTTGGATTAAAGAACCTCTGATATCATCGGGATCTTGTTTCTACATTCCTGTTCCTCTGTAGATCGAAGCATGTTTCCTCACGCTTCTTTGTGTGTGTGTGTGTTTGTGTGTCTGCTGTGTGTGTGTGTGTGTGTGTGTGTGTGTGTGTGGTCAGCCTTCACTCAGTGTGAGGGTGGCAGAGTGTGAAATGCCCAGTGGCTCCTGTGAGCTGCTGTTTTCTCAGCTGCCCACAGAAGAGAAGAAGTACCCGATGGTCTCGACCCACCGATGTGTTGATGAAGGTTCCTCCTGATCCAGACGAGCTCCATGAATCTGAGACTTTAAAACAATTTATCATTTAACTGTTAATAGAACAGAAAGTGTAACTATTGTGAGGGGGGAGTTTGTTTTAATGTCAAACATCCAGGTTCCTTCAATGTTTTATTTTCATTGAGCTGAGACGAAGTTTGTAAGATTCACTGAATCTGTTCGTCCAAGAAGATCGATGAGAGCGTTGAAGGCTAAGTGATCCAGAACCGAGGGATCAGTCTAAGTCCTGGAGGCTGTCGGAGAGGGGGGAGATGTTCCCAGGAATATCTACGTATTTAAAGAATCTGAAGAATCACACACACACACACACACACACACACTCCTCCAGAGGCATCCTCAGACTGCAGCCTCCTCACTCAGGCATCTCAGGACTTCTTCCCTCCCTGGTTCAGTGTGGTATTCCAGGACTTTACGACCCCATCCTCCTGCAGGAGCTCAAATTCACACACACACACCACACACACACACACACCACACACACACACACTGTAACCTAGTTAGAAGTGAATGCCAGCAAGTTTTGAAATGTTTTCTCTTTTTTAAATTTAGAATCCTCCAGAAATGCACGAGGCTGAACAGCGTCTGATTTAGATCGAAGTCCAGATGATTTGAGTTTTATATCTGTGGTAGCTTTTGTTTTGAAACACAGTTTTAATAAACATGTTGCTCTTTAAATAGTCGTAATAGACTGAAGTTCACGTTGTTGCTCATCGTGACCTTTCCAACGTGTCGCTCATTCACCGCACGTTGATATTTCATCTCTCGGCTTGAAAGAGATTGACAGCCGGGGACGGCGACTCTTGTGACACTGAGCGATGGAAGTGGTGAAGTGACCTTGAGAGAGAGAGAGCGAGAGAGAGAGAGACTGATGCAACCACCAGGCAGAACCACACAGCTTTATTTAACATCTCCTGATTGGTTCAGCTCCACCCGCCTGTCACACACGTTCCACTGGGACGTTCCACTTTGACTCAAACTCCCCAACGAACGCTGCCATCTTGTGGTGATGTCATCCTGAGTCTGTGCGGTCGTGGTCGTGGAGGGGGGCGGAGACATCAGCTGAGCCCGCCCAATCACGAGTCTCAGCTGTTTCAGACTCTGATGTTCGTATCGAAGACGTTTCAGATTCAGATCGAGACGCGTCGTTTCCTCAATCATCTCCTCGTCGTCTCAAACTCTGTGTGATTGACAAGATGAGGCCTGAGCTGCTCTGGTCACTCACAGCGCCCCCTACAGGGACGAAGGTGTGGCTGCACCGTGTCACAGACATGAAGAACAAAACTGAGGATGAAATAAAACTGTGAAGTTCTGACAGATTTCAACATGTTTTATTTCAATCTTCTTCTCTGTCTTTAACTCTGTGCTTTCATCCTCCTCTTCCTCCTCATCCTCCTCTTCCTCCTCTTCCTCCTCTTCCTCCTCTTCCTCCTCTTCCTCCTCTTCCTCCTCTTCCTCTCCCCTCATGCACCAGTTCTCAAAAATAGCTCCCCAGTCATAACCTCCCTGCAGCAACAAGACAAGAAATATGGTCTCATGCAACAGGACAGTGATTTACTGCTGCACCACTGAGGGTGTGTGTGCGTGCGTGTGTTTGTGCGTGTGTGTATGTGTGTGTGTGAGTGTGTGTGTGTGTGTGTGTGTGTCTCAGCTGCTCCGGTTCCTCAGCCCAGTTCCACCAGTGATCATGTGGAGCGTCTCCTCCGGTGGGAATGTGATGGCCGAGTTCACGTCCCAGTCGGTTGGAGGGAGACGGCTTTAGATTCCAGTCGTAGATTCCAGGTCATCGACTCCTCTCCGACGCCGGGTCCTCCGACGTACATGAATCTGATTCATCAACATCACTGAGGAGAATGAAGGGATTTGTGTTTTCAGACAGAATCAAACGGTGGATTCAGATTTAAGTTGTTTACAAGTCATACTTCATATAACAAACCTTTGTCTCTTTACAAGTTTTAATCGATGTTTTGACAGTTTGTCTCAGACGTCAACTCGTTCTTTTGTTCTTCTCCTCCTCACATTAAACCGATCTTTGATAATCACTCGTTTCCGGCTCTTTGATGCTTCCTCTGTCTCGTGTGCAGCGGCTGAGCCTCGAGGCCTCGATCAGAGCGAACCGGCTGCAGGTCAGACAGAGACGCACAGAGAAGTGGGTCACACACACACACACACACACACACACACAGACACACACACGCACACAGGCCCAGTGTGAGTCCACAGTCGGGTCAATCAGCTGAATTGACCAGGAACTAATCGACTGTCTGTGACCTGCAGGAACTCAACTCGTCTGCTAATAACAGGAACTCCAGCAAACTGTGTCACTGACGTGTGAATGAGGAAAAAGATCTTTTCTGTGTAGAAAGTTTTCACATCAGTAAACACAGATAGAGCTGTGTCTCTGAAAAGAGTCTATGAGTGGGTCGGGCCACAGGCGTCCTCGAGTCAAATCAACAAAGTGATGATATTAAAGTCTCTAAACATCCTGGAGAGTGGAACCACTGGAACGACACTGGGAGGGAACAAACCTCAGATAGACTTCAGGTTCCTGCAGACTGTTTAACGTGAACACAGATATCCAGTCTCTGATACAGATGAATGGAGGATGTGTGACTGAAGAGCAGCTGAATAACAATCACCCTCTAAAAACTAAATCCAGATCAGAATCACACACGATTTCACCTGATCACATATTCACATATCAGACCGGAGTCGCCTCGTGGATTCTGCAGGGACTCTTCAGAATCTGACATGTTTGGAGGAGTGATATTTGTGTGTGATGTGAGCAGCTTGAGTGACGCTCGATTTACCACAGAGGGGAAATCAGGAACATTTTGATCATTAGGTTAATAAACGTCCGGGTCGCTGCTCCTTCTTAAAGGAGGCCGAAGAAAAGAAAAGAGGAAGGAGGAGAAAGAGGAGGAGGAAGAGGAGGAGGAGGAGGAGGAGAGGAGGAGGAGGAGGAAGGAAAGTGAACATGTAGAGAGGAGAAGAGGGAAGAGCAGAGGAGAGAAAGAGGTGTCAGTGGTGCAATGCAGTGCTCTCTACCCCACCCCACACACACAGACACACACACACTCAGACACACACACACACACACACTCACACACACACACACACACACACACACTCACACACACACTCACACTCACACTCACACTCACACTCACACTCCACTATACTTGTGAGGACGCTACACAGACACAGGACAGTGAGAAAGTTCAACTTAAAGAGAAGATGTGAGAGAATGTTAAAGATCATATCAAATAAAACATGTGAGAGATTCTGTTATTTAAGTTTTTCTTTTATTTCAAGATTTTAATTTGGTTTGAAGTGGATATCATTGGTCCTCACATGTGTTGGAAGATGAGCATTAGCGTGTGGGTTACCGTTAGCGTGTGCGTTACCGTATGTGTGAGCGTTAGCGTGTGCGTGAGCTGTTTGTTAGCGTGTGCGTGTGCGTGGGCTGGAGGTTGTTGTTGGAGCTCCAGGCTGACAGGCTGAGCTCTGGTGACCTCTTCCCCAGGAGGGAGTGCTCTGTCTCGGGGAGAGAGAGGACGACCATCTGGCCCCTTGGCGAGCCGTCCTGGCTCCTGCTGTCTGCACCCTGCCCGAGTGTCCTTGAGCAAGACAAACAGGGTGAATCCCCAATCATGACCTCTGACCTCATTTAATGATGAAAAGACAAGAAAAATTTCTTCCTCCTCTTCTCGCTGCTCGTTTGTTCGTGGTGATCTTCTGGACGATGTCACTTCCTGTTGTGAGGTTTTTAAAGTGTTGAGTTGTTGTTGAGACAGAAAAACATTTGATTGGTTGTTTGAACTCGACAGATATTTGTCATATTGCTGTATTTAGATGTTTCTGTCAAATGTCGTCTTATCATGAAATCTCACTTCTTGCTGCTGCCAACACTTTTATCAATATATTGTGTGTGTGTGTCTCTGTGTGTGTGTGTGTATGTGTGTTTGTCTGTGTGTGTGTGTGTGTGCGTGTGTATGTGTGTGTCTTCAGGCGGGACGAGGGACATCGGTTCAGCTCTCACCAGGATGTGCATGAGGCACCGAAGCATCGAGGCCAAGCTCCGCCAGTTCTCCATGTGAGTAGATGTGTGTGTGTGTGTGTGTGTGTGTGTGTGTGTGTGTGTGTGTGTGTGTGATGAACAGGTGTAGCATCTCCATGGCAACCTGCTCCTCCTCTTCCTGCTCCAACTCCTCATCTTCCATCTTGCCCTCTCTCTCTCTCTTCACTGTGTGTGAATGCAGGACAAAAAACAATTATCCTGATTAATTTCCCTATTTTATAACTAATAATTACTCTTATAATTATTATTCTGTGTCTGTTTATTTCCCAGCATGTTTACCTGTGATAACTGTATCATGAGCCCCTCGTCCTCCTCTTCTTCATCTTCCTCTCCTCCCTCCTCTTCTTCATCTTCCTCCATCCATTAGCTCTCTCAGGACGGAGGGAGGGAGTGGATCAGAGTAAAATGAGAGGATGAGACGTCCAGCTGAGTTGGAGGATGTAAACAATTCACAAATGCTAACATATAAGAGTGTGTGTGTGTGTGTGTGTGTGTGTGTGTGTATGTATGTGTGTCTTTGTTTGTGTGTGTTTCCAGGGTGTTTCTGGACTGTCTGATCAACCCACTCCAGGAGCAGATGGAGGAGTGGAAGAAAGTCGCCAACACTCTGGACAAAGACCATGCCAAAGGTACACACACACACACACACACACACACACACACACACACACACACAACACACACACACCCTCTAACCACTTCCTCCCTGATGATCCTGAGTGATTTCTCTCATTTAAATGTGTGTATCAGTTTCTTTCTGTCCTTCACACACGGACACGTCTGGGTGTGTTTCCTCTGCAGAGTATAAGAAGGCTCGTCAGGAGATCAAGAAGAAGTCGTCCGACACTCTGAAGCTGCAGAAGAAAGCAAAGAAAGGTCTGTGATCTCTGAGTCTTCACTGGGAGTCAGTTCTCATGAAACAGTCAGTGTTCAGGGGTCAATCTGCAGGTTATTTAAAGGCTCTGATCTTATGACTTTAAAACGTCATCTTTCTTTCTCCTCCCGTTCGGCTGGTTCCCATCATGCTCTGCTCTGCACAGCTGATGTGTTTGGTAAGTTTGCAGCCTCAAATCACCTGCCACAGAGACGTCCAATCAGAAGGGAGAATATTAGATGGTCATTGTGTGTGTGTGTGTGTCCAGGCCGTGGAGACCTGCAGCCTCAGCTGGACAGCGCCATGCAGGACGTCAGTGATAAGTATCTGCTGCTGGAGGAGACGGAGAAGCAGGCGGTGAGGAAGGCCCTGGTGGAGGAGAGGACTCGCTTCTGCTGCTTCGTCACGATGCTGAGGCCGGTGGTGGTGAGTGAGGAAACACTGAGAGAATCAAAGAGACGACAACACAAACACACAACTGTCACAGAAATGATCGGAGGCTGATTCCTCCCTGAGGCTGAGGCTCCACGTGTCTGTTCCATAGTTTCATCTGATCTGTTAGTTCTGCTTCCACATTGTGATGTAGGGACTAAAGACTGATGAGGAGTTACTGTGTGTTTGTGTGTCAGGAGGAGGAGATGTCCATGTTGGGGGAGATCACTCACCTGCAGTCGCTGACTGACGACCTGAAGGCGCTGACCATGGACCCTCACAAGCTGCCGGCCTCCAGCGAGCAGGTACAGCCCTCTGAACGCTTCATAAGAAACACACCCTAACCCTAACCCGATTATAAATGTCACAAAACAGCAATAAGTTGTCGTTATAATTCACCACAGAACAGATGTGTTTAACTTCCTCTGAAACGCTTTGAGGAGTTAGAACCAGCAAATGTTCTGGTTTGTTTTTCTTTAAAATGATAAATTGATTCTCAATGTTGATGTCTTCAGGGACACTTTCACTCTCTGATCAAATATCTAAAGTCTCATTTCCCAGAGGTCATAGCAGGTCAAAGGTCACAGGCAGGAGAATGGAAGCTTCACCTTCAGACTGAAGGAACCTGATTCTATTTAACTTCTATTCTGATTGGTTCTCTCAGGTGATCGTGGACCTGAAGGCCTCCGACTGCACCTGGTCATACCAAACTCCGCCCTCATCTCCGAGCACCACAGTCTCCAGGAAGTCCAGCATGTGCAGGTAGGTGACTGGTTACCATGGCAGCAAAAAGAAAAACTCTCCCTCCTGCATCATACTGCCACCTGGTGGTCCTCTGGTGTATTCATAGGTCAGGTTGAGGGAAGAGATGACTCATTACTTCTATTATAGTTTATTAAGTGTAGACGTCTTTTTCTTTCATCACAGATCAGAGTGTGGAGAGATTTAAAACGTTTCTCTGAATTCATCCAGTGAAAAGTGATTCTGAATAAATCTGAGGTCAGAATTCTTTCTTGCTGCTGCAGAATCTTTATTTGGATCTATAGAGAAAGTTTAATGTTTGTGACTCAATGAGTCTGAGATTATTTCTCCTGAAGCTCTTGATTTATTTCAGAGCTCGGCCTCCAGATTTAAAAGATTTAATGAATGAGATGAGTTGTTTTTTCAGGGAACAAAACTGATCTACTCTTACTATTTTTCTAGTTTTACAACATTTTATTTTTATTTATGAGATTATTGTCTTTTTAAGTGAATGTAATAAACTTGGCAGCTGACGTCCTCTTCGTCCCACAGCAGCCTGAACAGCGTGAACAGCAGCGACTCTCGCTCCAGCGGCTCCCACTGTCACTCCCCCACCTCCCACTTCCGTTTCCGCGCCTCCTCCTCCTCCTCCTCCTCGGTGCTCCCCCAGCAGCCACCGGCCCGCCTCTCCTCCGTCTCCTCCCACGACTCTGGCTTCATCTCCCAGGACGCCTTCCAGTCCAAGTCGCCCTCGCCGATGCCTCCGGAAGCCGCTCAGGTACGGGACTTGCTGTGTTTGACTCTGTGGAGGAAGACCAACTTCAAAGTGACGAAGATTATCTGTTAATTACCTGTTGACTCCAAATTAACAGGTTCATCTGACACAATTACAGAAAACTGACAATAACTTCAATCATAGTCATTTTTAGCTTCTGTAATATGAATCTTTGCTACTTTTACATTTTGATAAACGTTAAGCCATGTGAAGTCAGGTGGATCCTTCATCATCTGCTATTGGCTTTGAAGAGACTGTCCTGTGATTGGTCATTGAAATCTCAAGATGGCGGCGAAGGTCAAACGTCACAGTGACCTCATAAAACATGTTTTGACCTCTCGAACATGACGAGACTGTCTTCAGAGAATTTCTTCGTATTTGACCAGTTGTCACTTGGACTCAGAGATGTACTGATTCGATGTCAGAGGTCAAAGGTCACATGGAAGTGATTCTGGATATTATAACACACTCTTTGTGTTTCTTTTCATCTGCTGAAGCTGCTTCATCCAACACGATGTCTGTGCTGCTGCTTCTCTCAGTGTCTGTGACTCACGCTTCTCAGATTCTCACTTCACGTTGTTCTGACTAATCTGTCGCTCTTCCTCTGCTTCTTCTGTTCCTCTGTGTGTTGGTCTGCTGTCGTGGCTTTTCTCTTTGCATCCTGCAAACTGCTGACTGTATGTGTGTGTCTGTGTGTGTGTGGTTGTGTGTGTGTGTGTGTGTGTGTGTGTGTGTGTGCATGGTTCTGCTGCAGTCATGCATCTCTCCTATACGCTGTCAGTCTGTCAATGAGGAGCTTTCCTCTTCCTCATCTTCCTCACCCTCGCACCATGACCCTCGCTCTGCAACACAACAGGTGAACGTCTTCATGTGAACACACACACACACACACAGACACACACAGGCAGGATCCTTTCAGTCCCTTCTAGTGTAGAATGTTTAAATCTGTGCATCAGGTTTTCATCGTCCAATCACAATCATCCTTTTGAATATTTTTGATTCTTTTCTCATCCACTCATGTTCAGTTGTCGAATGGTTTTGAGCACCACGCTGCCCTCTGTCTGCACGGAGTGGTACATCCGGCCCAGGACACCCACCTCCACCCTCCATACTTCACCTCCTTCACCACCACCACCACCTCTCCCATCTCCTCGCCCTCCTATTCGTCCGTTTCTCCCACATGGTCCTGGTCTCGTTCAGGCTCCGGCCAATCAGGAGAGTTCCCGCCACTCAGCCCCGCGGGGCTGGAACCGGTCCCGTGGGTTCGAGTCCCGTCCTGGAAGGTTTGATCCTCGTTGGTCCTCATGTCGTCCTCATGTCCTCCTCCTCTTTCCTTCAGTTCATCCTTCTGTCGTCTCCTGATGAAGTTGTATTACTTCTTATCTTTTGCTCAATTTGAAAGTGAACATGGATAAATTGAGTCTGTTTGGTTTTCATCTCATGTCGACATCATCAGCTTCATAATAACATTTCACATGAAGCTTCTCCCTCAACCCACTTTTTACTGTGAGATCACCATCAACACAATGTGAGATCTATGTCATTTTATTATTTGTAAGGTCGAGTTCACATTCACGCTTTTCTGAACCATGTCTCTACTGACGTGGTCTGGAAAAATGAAAGGTTATTAAATCCTAATTTAATAAACATTCACTGTTAATTACAATAATTCAAAGTGCAATGACATCTTAATAAGCTATTACAGAACTATGTCAGGATAGTATTGATAAGTTGTAGTGTTGGTCATTAGTGTTTAAATTGTTTAAATGATTAATCAAAAACAATCAATGAATCAGTATCAGAACCAACAAGCTTGTTTATTAGTGTTTCAATTAAAATCTATATTTAATATGAACGACCAAATCTCCATCAAACATCCGAAACCTGTCTGCAGTGGAATCATGAGCAGATCTGAGTTCTTCTGAGCGGTGAGACGTGACGCTCGGTTTGACCTTCATGTCTCTGTCTTCTCTGTAGGACTGGGCCAAACCAGGTCCGTACGACCAGCCGATGGTCAACACCCTGAGGAGGAGCAAGGACAGGAGAGAGACTACAGATCCCAGCAGCCACCAGGGCGCGGATGTCACTGCACCAGGGGAGGAGCCACACGGGGTTAAAGGAAGCCACTCCCTGACCTCCCCCAAGGTCAGACGGCGTTTAATAGAAATCTGACCTCGTGTTCGGTTCCTTTCAGTTCCCACTGACCCAAGGAGAGCCAATCACGTCTGAGATAACCTGTGTGTGCGTGTGTGTGTGTGTGTGTGTGTGTGTGTGTGTGTGTGTGTGTGGCAGGAGGACAGGGAGGTCCATGAGGAGCTGGCCCGGGTTCTGGCCCGTGGTCTCCATCTGGACATCCACGGCTCCAGTAGAGACTCGCTGCAGGGATCCAGCGGCTACAGCAGCCAGACACACACACCGTGCTGCTCAGAGGACACCATCCCCTCACAAGGTACACACACACACACACACACACACACACACACACACACACAGAGAGTCATCTTCTGAAACGTATAATAAATAAATAATGAATCATAAGCTTAGCATGTTAGAGTCTAAGAGGAGGCGTGTCTGTCAGATTGACCTCGTGCTCTGCCCCCTGCAGGATCGGACTGTGACTACTACACGGTGGGACTGGATCAGGACAGCGAGCAGCAGGCGTCTGACTTCGATAAATCCTCGACCATCCCCAGGAACAGTGACATCAGTCAGTCGTACCGCCGCCTGTTCCAGTCCAAGCGTCCGGCCTCCACCGCCGGCCTGCCCTCCAACCCCGCCGCTGTCATCACCCCCGGGGTCGCCACCATCCGCCGGACGCCGTCCTCCAAGCCGAACCTGCGTCGACCCTCCGGGGGCCTCAACCTGGGCCCCATCCCCATCAAGCCCCCAATGATCCCCGTCAAGACCCCCACAGTGCCTGATCACCCCGGCTTCCCCAGCAGGGCGGCGTCAGAGGACGGCACCACGCCGCGGACCCCCCTCAGCCCGGCCACCACACCTCTGTCACCGGGCAGCAACGGGCCCTTTTTGCCAAAGACCCGGCCCTGTGACGCCCCCCACCTGTTAGAGGAGTCCGATCCTCCGACCCCACCCCCGCAGCCCGGGGGGCGGGTGTCAGAGTGGGAGCGCCGGCCCCTCCCGGAGCTCCTGGAGGAGTCGGAGTACGGGGAGGTGGAGGACTTTCTGGTGGCCATACGGCGAGGAGTCAAACTCAAGAAGACGACGACCAATGACCGGTCAGCGCCGATGATTTACTGAGAGGAGGCGGGTTTGATTGACGGGTTTGATTGACGGGTTTGATTGACGGGTTTGATTGAGTTTCAGTGATTAAACTGTTGAAGGGACACCAGGTGGTTTCTGTCGAGTGAGAGCAAACGGAAAGTACGACGTCAAGTGAATGTCAAGAATAAGAAGTTGCCCTGAGACGCTGGTCGAGGATCAGTTTAATGATGTGATGTCATTCTGGTCTCGTGAGGAGGTTTTTGATGTAAAGGTTAAAAATGCTCCTTCCCTGTTTGGCCACGTTATTAATTTAATGGATAAGTGGATCAGAGTTCACATCCATATGCTCATAATGTAAAGTATCAGACTTCTTCAGGCTGAGAATTCTTTTGCTGGAGAAACTAAACCTTTAGCTTCTTAAAGTTAAAAACTCAAATTGCAGTTTACTAATCCCAGTAAAGTTCTGCTGTGAGTTTCCCACTGGGACCACTGATCCGAGATCATCTCCTCAGGGCAACTTGAAAAGGTGTGAACGTGGTGAACGAGTCTGAAACTAAACTAAACTTCACTGCGCGTGTTATCCGGAAGATGTGACGGAGTATTTTCAAAAGATCAAAATGATTTGTATATACATATTTATAATTTGACGTGTTTGTATGTGTGTTTGTCATATGCTCCCTTTACACCTAATAGTCTCCTCCCATTTCCCCTTTAAAGGTGCCAAAAGCCTTCGTGCTGAATTTAACTTAAATATTCTCTATTGAGTTGAAACGATGCTGGATTTGTTTTCCTGTAAGAACATAGATATGGTGTTTGAAAGAGAATAAAAACAGCCTAAAGAAATCACTGAGCTCCTCCTGAGCTGAGAGAGGAGTTGTATATGTAGGGTGAGCAGAGTGGAGAGGGGCATGGAACCATTTTAATAGCACATAAGGTTTTGTTGTTGCAGCCATTAACACATAAAGTAGATTGACCTGCATGTTCTTAAAGTTCGTCCCAGTTCAAACCATCAGTGTGGCTCTTAAATCAAATGGTTCAGTCAGTGAGGTTTATAAAGTCTGTGCAGCAGGAGCAGAACTCACGATGCGGAGGCCTATAGAAGGAATGTTTGTTATTTGTTCATTATTTGGCTTTTTGAACTTTATTTTCTGTGAAGCAACAAATCGGGAGAGAAGTCGACAAGTAACAGCTCCTATTTGTGAGTTTGTCATTGTGTAGTCGGACCACACACCTCTGTCTTCATTGTTAGTTAACATGTGGCACACCCAGCACCAGGGCAGCAGCTGTACAGAGTGTGTTGTGTACACTTCAGAGTCCATGGTAGTGTTACTACAGGTTCCTCGTTACTACCTAGACGTAGTATTTGGAGTGATGTGGATTAGTGTATGGTCTGTGGTAGTGAAGCCCGGGTTCTGTATTTACCTGGAGCAGATGTACACAGTGATGGACTAGTTGAACTATTCTTGTAAAGCATTAGTTTTGGGACAGTTTACTACAGGTGCAGTATTTTCATCCTGTCACGTTCATATTAAAGATATACGCTCCCTGATTCTGCTATAGCCTTGAATAGAATCTCCAAATCTACGTAAAGGTTTTAAAGAACCTTCATTTTGACTTTGTTTTTGTAGACTCATTCTAATTTATGTTTGTCATTTCTATGGTCTCACGTGGAAGCCAGTTAAAACTTCACAAAACAATGAAGAGATACTTAAATTGAAGTATTTCAATTCAGACACTTCAAAATATCTTTAAACTTAAATTCTGATCTAATAAAAGCATCTTATTTTGAAGCTTTATTCCTCTAAAGTTCAGGTACTTTTTACACCCTAATGCACTCACACGATATATTTGCATATTAATTACATTTTGAACCTAATATCGTTATGTGTAGCTTTAACCACACAGTGAAATTCCCGTGTTGAGTTTTATACATTGGCAAGCTAACATATCTGACCTAGCTAAACTAGCTAAAGCAGAGCTAGCCAGGCAACTAGCCCCCCTGCTAACTACTGTAGCTCAACTCCTGCTGATACATGGAAGTTCGTTCACACTGTTAGTTCACTGTCCCTGTGAATGTCACATGGAGGCTGATCCTGAAATATACAATTTGAAGCTGAACCTCCATGTTGGTGCCAGACGAGGCTAACACTATCAGCTGTGGACAAACTGTTACAACAGAACACCAGTAGGCTCTGCTGTGTATTAATATCAATGTGTCACGGCAACAAATATATAATAACCCTATGTTAGCTCGTAGGCTAATTACTAAATGTCAAATAGCCCGTTGAATTAAAACCTAACTTGTGTTAGCGAGAGATAACAAGCTGAAATAAGCTAAACTCCCTTGTTGCTACTTAGATACTCGTCACCACAAGTCAAATGATTGATATATTTATTCAATTGAATATTATAATTCATTTCATTTGTTGTTTACCAGGTTTTGATCTCCTAACTGTACTATTGAGCATATGAAACCTAATGTATTAATATGCATGTTATTTTTTAGTTAAAGATTTAATATAGAAAGCTTTTTTCTACTGAAACGTTTCTTTGTCCACCTCAGTTGGTCTCATGGACCAGGAAGCATTTTAGATACGGTCCATCGCCTGCTCTGTTCGCCTCCAGGGGGCGCTGATGTTTCATATTCCGTGTGACGGCAGTTTGACGCCCTGTATGACGACTGAAGTCGGTTTCATATTCGCTCTGTGGCTTCTCCAGGTCAACGAATAGAATCGTGAAGCTGATGCGGTGAAACGCGTGTGAAGCTGGATGTTCGGGCCTGAGAGGAACTGTGTGTATCAGTGATCTGAATGATGCCGACACACACTGACCGGTCGAGATGTGATGATAAGGAATCACATTTCATTATTGTTAATGTTATTATTAAAACCCCTGGTCCAGTGGTCTGTGTGTGTCGAGGTCGTTCAGACTCTGATCTGTAAGGATCAGCTGTCTGTGTGTTTCTGACCTTTAATGTTTGACTTTTCATTTGAGACAAGTTGCCAAACGTTTTACAGTGTATTCAAAATGATGCTCTGGGTTTGATTTTGATTTTTGTTAATATTTTCTACATAATGTCCTTGATTCAGGAGTTGTTTTCCCTTGTGCGTTTCATTGATCGATGTTTCCTGTTTGATTCAATCTGTCACCTGATGCAGCCACAGTTTAAAACGTCTTAATTCACTTTTTGCAATAGCAGGAATATTTACCTTTTATTGAGGATTATCTAATTTTGGAATGAAGGTAGAACTGATGCAGAACTGTCACTGTCTCAGAGCCTTGAGATTTCAGTTTGTCAGGAGTTTTATGAAATGTCTTTGGGAATGAATATTAAAAATATAAACACAACAGATGGTAGATTATCTTCTTTACTTCTCAGCAAGTAGAGGAGTCAGAGAACAAACATGTTGAGTACGGAAATCTGGACCCAGAGAAGGATGAGTGTCATTGATTAAATATTGCTTATTATATATATTATATTTACTAAACTGCCCCTTCAAATTCTTATAGTAACATTAAAAAAATCCTATTTATTTGGAAGAAAAAATAATTGTAAATCCTTTTAAAATATAATCAACTACCCCATTAACTATATATTAAATGATTCTGAATCCTGATTTATTTGGTCTCATTTAAAACTGAAAAATTAATTAAATAAGAACATTTGAAATTGAAATAAAATTGAGCTAAAACTCTGATTAATATTCTTTCTGTCCCTAAATGTAAAATATTTTATCTGACGTCTCAAGACGATAAAATGTTCAGATTACAAATCATAATCTAAGATAGCAGCTGTTCGTCCGATTCATCCAACATGAACATTACATTTCTCAGCATTTAGGAGGAAAACATTAATTATTGAATATCAGGTGTCAGACTTGATCTGTGGCGTTAGACGTGATGCAACCTGTTGTTATTCATATTATTTTTCTAATGATAGTTTCACCTCTTGTGTGTTATGTTTCATGTTCATTTCCTGAAAACTAACTGTCTCCTGTTTTCTATGTATACCAGCTTTTTGGGCTAAATAATAAAATCGTAGCAAACGATGTGCATCTCATGTCAAAGACTTTGCTCTTTCTTACCAACACACCACAGATGTTTATTTAGATCAAATCATGAGTCAGCAGTTAAATTGAAACAGGAGTCTGACGACAGATTTAGTTTGACTGACTTTAGAGGACGATCGGTAACGGACGACCTTTCAACTTTGATTTCATTTTCTTTAGAAACACAATAACCTGTGAATTTATTAAATCCAACTTGGTGTCTATGTTACCAGGACGTTTATCTCCACATGATTAACCTTTGGAGCGGATCAGTCGAGCGGTATGCATTTATGCTGCGTAGCAGACAAGTCAGAGGTCAGGACTTTCTGACCTCTGACCTGTTGTGAGATTGAGTGACAGCTCGTGGCCCCTCCCTCATCTGTACTGGGATGTGTTTCCAGTATAAACGTTGTTTGTTTAAATGAGAACCCTTGGAAGTCTGAATATCCAGCATCCGATTGGTCTGGAGCACAGCAGCAGATCAGCCAATCATCTGTCACCATCATATTAAGCTGTTATTATTGTGTTATGGTACAAATGACGTCAGACAGAAATAACATGAGGACTTCAAAGAGTGCTTGTGTTAGTCTGTTTTAGTGTCATGTTGCTTAGCAACATGACACTAAAACGACCCACGACATTGTGACCAGGCTCGAACGTGCTACGTCATCACCCACATCCCTCTGACGCTGGAAGTGACGACACGGCGGAAGAGCAGCTCGTCTCCAGCAGAGCTAACGGCTAACAGCTAACGGCCGGTTCTCCCCTCCTAGATCCCCGCAGTGTTCTCTCCCCGAGGCGGGTGCGAGGTGAGCCCACGGCGGCGGCGGCTCGGAGCCTGTGTCGGTCCTCACATGGAGGCGGAGCGACATTAAAGCCGAGAGGCAGCAACAGGCGGTCGAGACCAGACAACCAGCGGCGGAGCGACCCCGAGGAGGAGACGCTGCGGGAGGAACCTTCACTCACTGCGGATGTTACCTGGAGGTTAACCGGGGCTCCCCGGGACCACAGCCTCAGACTCCAGCCGCATGGCGTCTACTCAAGCCCGGATAGGCCAGCAGGCCCTAGCGGTGCTGGATGTGGCTCTGCGAGTTCCCTGTATCTTTATTATCGACGCCATTTTTAACTCTTACTACGACCCGGGTCCAGGATGGGCCGGCGCGACGGGGAAGGTGCTGGTCCGAGTCACGGGTGAGTGTTCAGGGGCGGATCTGTCAACAGCAGGCGGGGAGCGGGCAGCTGTCCGCCGGCCGCTGACGCGTCCTCAGCCCGGCGGGGCTCCGGCACCTGTCACCCCGACCGAAGCCGATGTCTCCCGGCAGTAGCTCCAGGACGAGCCGGACCGGTCTGACCCGGGGTCCGGCTGGTTCTCCTCCGCCCTGATTCAGTGTAAAGTTGCTAAACACAAGCGAGCTAACCGCTAGCACGGGTCCAGGTGACGTGTCAGAGTCCAGGGCGTCCTCAGGGCTCCGTGGCGGGCGGAGGGCACCTGTGGGTCGGTCACACTCCTGCTCTCCGCCCCGCTGCCTCTGGACCGCAGCTGGACCACTCTGTTAGTCGATTAATCGATTCGACTGTTGATCCACCAGAAGAGAACCTGCAGCTGATCTGGTGTTGATGATGGTTTCTCCAGTTCCAGTCTCTATAAAGACCAGTTCTGATGGTTTCCACAGTAAACTAGATGTCTGTACTTTAGAGATGAACTTTCCTCTCAGCTCAGATCACATCGTCCCAAAGCCCGAGATGACAAATCCAAAAGTCTAGTTTATTGTAAACAACACAAATATATTCAGTTCACTTTCCACAGAAGACGAAGTCACTTCTCTAGAGGAGATAAGAACCACATCCTGATGTCCCCGGCCTTAAACTCATTAACTCTATTCAGTAGTGTTTATTCTATATTATTATATTATTATTGTTGCACACGGTGCAGTTTCACTTCCCGTTCATTAAGACACAGGAATTTAAGCTGTTGTACATTAAGTTTCTGTTTATTTAATCTTAATCATTATGATCATGAAACCTAAAAGCTGTTGTTTGTATTCTGTGCATCCTGAGGCACTTTCACTTTTATTTCCAAACAAGTTTTTCACAGTTCATTGGAACACCTTATTTGTCAAAGCGGTTTCATTATTTGAGTTGATGTTTTTTGTGGCGCACCTGACTCGATTTAAGCTTTTTACCTTTTTAATAACTTGAGTTCTCCTCACAGAGAGTGAACCAGCTGCAGCTTTCTGTAAAGGAAACCCTGCAGACAGACCAACAAGCAGCCGGTTGCCTAACGTTTGAACAGTTTGGACCTTTGAGCGGCTCAGGCGCTTTGCAGTTGGAAAGACAAGAGGCCAAATCAGGTTCTTTCTAAGTCGGCCAGCGAACCACTGAGTCCCACTTGTCCTCGACCCACTTCCCTTCATGTTTGTCTCAGCACAGAAATCCACAGTAACACCACATTTGACTGGATTTAAAAGTTTTAAAACAAGACGTTGAAATAAGACGCCGGCAGCGGCCGCTTTAAAAACCCTCCAGGTCAGTTAGAGTCCAGGGGTCACAGGTCAATGTGACTGTGTACAAGGGCCTGGAAACTATATATTAAACTTTAACTTCTCCTCTTCACCAGGTTAGAGGACACTGAGGTTTTGTTTGGCCTGATGTTTAAACAAAGTGTTCATTTGAATGAGTAAAATGTTTATTATATTTTTGCCTATAGGCCTTGAAATGCATGAATAAACTTAATAAGAAAACACACATAGAACTTTTCACCTTTATCCTTTAGCTTAAACAAATACATGACTAAACGCACAACAACAAAAGGATCGGGTCTGATTGGTGCTGCTCATCTCGGGCAGTGGGTCAAGTTGCTGCTGTCAACATGATGGTTTGTGTTGTCGTGTCAGAAGGATGGATTGTGGTGAGCTTCTGATCAGACAGGTTCACGAGCCACGCTCAGTAATTGTGTTTGTTTTCTGGATAGTTGCATCAGTTGTCCAGTTTGTTAATTGTGCGTCTGTGTGTTGTGTCTCAGGTGTCCTCGTCTCCAGCGTGGTGCTGCTGCTCTCCCAGAAAGCCTTGTTCAAGTTCTACACGCTCTTCTGTGCGGTTCTCCTCGGCATGACGGCGGTCCTCATCAACTACTACGCCACCTCCCACATAGACTTCTACAGCGCCTACTACAAGGCGGCGCTGGGGTTCCGGCTGCTGCCCAGGAACGGCCCGACGCTGTGGCTGGGCATGGCGGCCGTCCAGCTGGTGCTCGGCGTGGGCTACGTGTTCCTGCTCAACCTCCAGTCGGTGTTTGCCGCGCTGGTGGTGCTGGACATCATGATTCCTCTGTGGGGGCTGATGATCGAGCTGCCGGCGGACGTGAGGCAGCTGGTGGCCGTGTTCTCGGGCCTGGCGCTGGCCCTGAACACGGCCGTGTGCCTCACCATGAGGCTGAAGTGGTTCTACTACTCGTGTCGGTACGTCTACCTGCTCGTGCGTCACATGTACCGGATCTACGGACTCCAGCTGCTGCTCGAGGACACGTGGAAGAGGATCAGGTTCCCCGACGTGCTGCGGGTGTTCTGGCTGACCCGGCTCACGGCCCAGGCGCTGATCCTGGTGTACGTGGTGCAGGCGGTGAGGAGGGAGAGCGGTGATGCTACCGGTGGTGCCACAGACGGGGGCTCGAACTCACAGGTAGGAT
The DNA here is from genome assembly GCA_038501795.1 of Pseudopleuronectes americanus. Taxonomy (NCBI): domain Eukaryota; kingdom Metazoa; phylum Chordata; class Actinopteri; order Pleuronectiformes; family Pleuronectidae; genus Pseudopleuronectes; species Pseudopleuronectes americanus. Next base: position 739,658 of record CM076731.1, read on the forward strand.
CAGTCTTTATCTAAGCAGCAAGCTTCTGGAATATTTTAGTTTCCTGCCTCTGACATCAGCTTTATTGTTTTGAATGTGGTTTAAGATGATGATGCACATGTGCTGCAGGAGGAAAAGTCTGTTAGCAAACTCTGTTTGACAGGGAATTCATCAAGTTCTGTACCAACGTCCTCGATACCGATTCTATGAAATTTCCACGATTCTCGATACCACCTTGAAAAATACAAATGCCGATGCAACATATTGTGTACCTGCTCTGAAAAGAACAACACAAAGATAAACCTTGTGGGAGTCAGGAGAGTAAACGCATGTTGACGTGCATCTCTGTTTCCAGGGTTACCTGCTGAGCTGGGACGTGTTCTGGGATCTGACCAGTAACCTGATCATCTCCGGCTGCGACTCCATGCTCACCGTGCTGGGGATGAGCGCCGTCATCTCCTCCCTCGCCCACTACCTCGGCCTCAGCATCCTGGCCTTCATCGGTGCGTTCACATGTTTGTTTTGCATGTGTACAAACGCACTGACTGTGAAAATGTGTCTGAAGTCCAGTGTCTCCTCAGGTTCCACGGAGGAGGAGGACAAGCGTTTAGGCTTCGTGGCTCCTGTGCTGTTCTTCATCCTGGCTCTGCAGACCGGCCTCAGCAGCCTGGACCCAGAGGAACGTCTGGTGCGTCTCAGCAGCTCCACAGTTCTTCACTGATTCCACTTGAGACTGATTACATAGGTCATTTTAGAACCTAGAACAAGATGGTGAAGTTTGATGGTCTTCAGCACTAAAGTTACAACGCACCAGTGGATGTTAGAGACCTACAGTATCTTCAGTTGTGAACCTGAGCATCGAGGTGTTTCACCTTTTCACCCACAGTGTTATGACCCTAGACCCTGTTACACTCTATTCGATCTATAACCTGTGTTGTGACCTTTCACCTCTGATGATAGAATAGAATAAAACCTTTATTGTCGTTGTATGAGCAGAATACAACTAAATCTAAGTTGCTGCTCCAGTGAAGTGCAGACCACAGAATGAAGTAAACGAGAACCGTTTCCTCCACAGGTCCGTCTGAGCAGGAACATGTGCCTTCTGCTGACGGCCATCCTGCACTTCATCCACGGCATGACCGACCCCGTCCTGATGTCCCTCAGCGCCTCCCACGTGTCCTCGGTCCGCCGCCACCTCCCTGTCCTGCTGGTGTCCCTGGCCCTGTTCGTGCTCCCTGTGGCGCTGAGCTACAGCCTCTGGCATCACTACGCCCTGAACACCTGGCTGTTCGCCGTCACCGCCTTCTGCGTGGAGCTCTGCCTCAAGGTGAGCACGCTCCACCTGCTGTTGGGTTATTAATGATCCCACTACTTCCTGCTGAGTCATCCAGTGATGGGTTGCCACTTCCTGTTTCTCGACCTGTAAACTTTAAAATCTACTTCTCAGAATCGGTTTTGATGGTCCAGTCTCGTGGGTTTTGTCTGGTTTCATAGTGTTGCTGTACTTTGAAGGAGGGACTTTAATTTGAATATCACTGCTCTAAAGACCACAAAACTTCTGAAAGCACAAAGTTATGTTCAGTGTTACTCACTAAGACGTATCATGTTTATCTTCAAGTGCATTTCTTTGCTCATAAACTATTTGAAAGCTGATCCTGCACAGATCACATCCATGTTTCCTTTACTAGCAGCCACATCTTGGCTGGATTAGAGTTAAACCAGAGGTAACACATGTCAGAGAGCTCAGTTTAACATCTGTTACTATGAAGTAATACTTAATAGTGCAGCTCGTAGGAGGAGAACATGTAATTCATTTCTCTGCCTCCAGGTGGTGGTGTCCCTGACGGTCTACGGCCTCTTCATGTTCGATGGCTTCTCCAACGTCCTCTGGGAGAAGCTGGACGACTACGTCTACTACGTGCGCTCCACGGGCAACATCATCGAGTTCCTGTTCGGCGTCATCATGTTCGGAAACGGGGCCTACACCATGATGTTCGAGTCGGGCAGCAAGATCCGCGCCTGCATGATGTGCCTGCACGCCTACTTCAACATCTACCTGCAGGCCAAGAACGGCTGGAAGACCTTCATCAACCGCCGCACGGCCGTGAAGAAGATCAACTCGCTGCCGGAGATCCGTGGGGACCAGCTGAGGGACATCGATGACGTGTGCGCCATCTGTTACCAGGAGTTCTCCACCTCGGCCCGCATCACGCCCTGCCACCACTACTTCCACGCGCTGTGCCTGAGGAAGTGGCTCTACATCCAGGACACGTGCCCCATGTGCCACCAGAGAGTTTACATTGAGGACGAGAGCCGGGACCGAGCCGCCTTCTCCAACAACAACGGGAACTACGCAGCGCCACAGGACGCTGCTGACGCCCCCCCACCGGCGCCGGGGGACAACGAGCACGGACAGCCCCCCCCAGAGCTGCCGGCCGAGGGGGGGGCAGCCGGCGCGCAGGCCGCAGGCGGGGGGGAGCTCAACAACGAGCTGCTGGAGGACAACGACAGCATAGAGTACGACGAGGACGAGTGGGGGACTCAGAACGGCAGCATGCCGATAGAAGAAGATTATATCAATGACGACACTGACTCCACAGAGGACTGAGGAGAAGAGATCTATAGAAAACAAATGTCTTTATTATATTTAAGTTAAAAATAATTATAAAACATCTTCAGCATCTTAATTTCTTCTGGAAAATGTCAGGGAAGTCGCGTCTTTTTTTCTTGTTAGTTTCTTTTCATGTGATTTTGGGATTAACTCTTAAGGGCTCGTGGAAAGAGTAACTGCTGCTCGTGTGTGTGCATGTGTGTGTGCTTATATGTGTGTGTGAGTGCACGGGTGAGTGTGTCTGGGCTGCATGAACTCATAGTGTTGTTTATATTTCTTACTTTATTCCAGAAGTATTGGAGATCCTGATAACAACAGTTTGGAAACAACCGTCTGTTCACATTTTATCTCTTGATGCCTCAAAACTGATCATCAGCAAATCAAAACATCAGATTTCTGCTCCTCTGAGAATCTGCACGACACAAAACCACCAGTGACATCTTTGTGTAGACGTCTGTCACTCGTGCAGCCCTGAGGTTAATTTGTGTGTGATCAGGGGAATTTGTGTAATCACGCGTGTGTACGCCTGCCGACGTATAATGTGCTTAGACGATGTCTTAAAGATGCAGTTTGTGTTTCCTTGCTGTGTGTTACCGGGGAAACGCTCCAGTGTTTCTGTTCATTAACGACAAATCTGTGGAGCGACTTAACAAATTCAAACTGCTGGATGTGAGAAAGGAGTTTCTAAATTATTAGATTCATAAATAAAGATGGACGACGCATCTCCACTTCCTCCCATTATCAAGAAATGAAACCAAAGTAGCTCAGATCCAGATGCTGCCATGTTGCACTCATGGCGTCATTTGAAGTCGGTGCAGTTGAGATCGTGGAGCCGAGATCCTGTCGATGCACACGCTTGATCAATCATGACGTCTCCGCCCATTTTTATATCATCAAATAATTAATTAAATCCAAACTGATCAGAAACACTTGAACGAACAAACAGTGAGATAATAACGACCTGAAACCATCTTTGACAAACATTTATTTCACTTGTATTTTGACTTTTTGTTTTGATCTGCTAACATGTAGGAGGCGGGGCTTATAATGCTTTGGTTTTACTTTTGTGAAGCCGTCATGTCGTCCGTCTTTATTTACCGTCTGGTTTTAGCAAAATGCCAAGAATTTGAGAGGCTACTTCCTGTTCCTGGGGGGGGTGGGGGGGTGGGGGAGTTCGGTCAAAACACTTCTGGCCTCCCAACTTTAAAAATCTCACTAAACCTGAAACTCCGACCTGAAGCTCAGACGTGAGAAACGCCTGCTCAGCGTTTTGTCTTTAACGAACTCCAGATGAACGTTAGTGAGATTTGTTCAGAGAGCGAGTGAAGCAGTTTTCTATCAGAGAGAAAGTCTGAGGTGAAGCATTAACCAGTGACTTGCTCCTGTCATCACTGATATACCTCTACCATTACTACTGGTCCCTTGTGTGACCTTGCTTACATTTGTGTACGTTATTGTACATGTAATAAAACAACACACGTGCACTCTCCTCCCATAGAATAATAACATCTTTAAAATTAAACTTTGCACATTTCATTGTTTTATTTGGTTGAATTCTTGTTTCATTGCTGCTGCAGATGATTTGGAGATGTAGTGGCAGAAACAAGAAAAGTCGTATTCTCAAAAAGTTTTGGTTAAATGATTCATTCTTCCTCATTTAATTTTAATGTCCCAGAAATAAGACGTATGAAAAGGTGCCAGTGGTTTAGTTGAACAGGAAGTTTAAAGGAGATGTATCTTGTTTTATCAGTGTTTCTTTCCTCTTGTGTTTGTGTGATATAACTGTTTTCTGTGGATGTAAAAGTTCTATAAAGTTAAAAAGCCCAAAGTCTGTGGTTAGAGGAGCTAAAACCACTGACGCTCCTGAACACCTCGTCAGTCGTTCAACAGATATGTCCGCACCTTTGTGATGTCACAAGACACATTTGCACTTCCTGTGGCGAAGCAAATCAGCAGCTCCGATGGGATGAGCAGAATACGTCACCTTTAAAGACTTGATTCTTTCAAATGGAAAAAAGTACCTGAATCCCTTTTGTGTGTGTGTCACTTTGTACGAGCACTTTTCTTTCTGTTGGTAATCACTGGCACAGACTCGACTGTGTTCCTCGTCTCAGGGTCCTGCTGCAGGGCTGGAAGAGTTCTCTCAATACACAGGAACGTCTCCAGCCCTGGGAGAGAAGAAGGCTGAAGAGCTGCAGGAGAGTTTGGACACGTTCAGATCTTCCTTCGTTGTAGTAAACCTACAACTGCTTCGTTTCACACAGTTGATACTTGTTGAAAAGTTGAGCCTCAGCAGCAGACGTCCCATAAACACTGATCCAAAAAAACTACTGTCTGGAAACTTCATCTTTCTTTCTTTTGAACTGTGCTGCCCCTCAGCGACCACAGGTCAAGCACAGACTCTGAGTATTAACACTGTTTAGACTTCCACAGCCTGAACGTCTTAAAGGTTTCACTGCGAACCCGTGTTCATTACTGTTGTAATTACAAGCCGCAGACAAGACGCTGTAAGGAATGCATTATGTTTAATGAGGAAGAGATGGGGGCTGATGATGATGATGATGATGATGATGATGATGATGATGATTAGAAAGCTGTGCTTTTTGACATGTATCAGCGATGAAGGATTATTCGGGTGATTGTTCTGAAAGCTTTTTAAAAAGGTAAAAAGTGTTGATTTTGCCTTTTGTTTTAAAAGGAGATTTATGTAAATAAAATCATCTTTGATAATGAGTTTGGACTGAATCTTACAGCTTTAACATATTTAAATGTCTTTATAAAAGTTATTATAAATCTACAGTAAAACTAATGAGATCTTTCACTTAAAACTAGGACAGATGCAGTTGAGTGAATTCACCGGTAGATGGCGCCATTTTAACATTGTATTATTGGTGTATATTGAAAATTCATTATTTAATGATTATCTGAAACTATGGATTGTGTTTTCTTTCCATTGACATGAGCTTCATCTACATCAGCAGCAGCTCGTTGACACTGAGACAGACATGTTTCTACAGAAGCCCAGAAAAGACAATTCACACTCAGACATAATATTGACCCAGGACCTTTTAATTTGTACATGCACAACTACATTTACAAATACAGAGCAATGATCCACCACACAAGTATACATAAATAAATACACTGAATATACTCTATCTTTCCACTTTTATTTATTTATGTAATCCTACAAATAAATGTAGAATTCATCAATAAATTAATAAACAAATAAACACATAAATAACTAAACGAATGAATGTGGAAATACAGAACTAAATAAATGTAGGAATATAGGAATAGCCTTTATCACACACCGACTTTATTTATTTCCCCAAATATCTATATATTTAATTATCTATTTGTGTTTATTTATTGATAGACTGATGTCTATATGTATTTATAGTTATAGATAAAATGATATTTCTATTGATAATAATATATTAAATTAATGCAAACTGAATTAGGTTTTCTATTGTTTTAGATATGTTTATTTACTCTTACGTCATTTTATGTCCCGCGGCTGAAACGGTGCTTTTTTTGTGAAATGATTGACCGGAAGTCAAAGGTTCTATTTTGAAACCCCGCCGCCGGAAGTGTCGCAGGTTTGATTCCGGCTTGACTCCGCTGTTCCACGGCTGTCCACCGAACTTGGAGCTGAACTCCGGAGCCGAGCCTGGGACCGGAGAGACCGGAGAGACCGGAGCGGGACACGGGGACAGCACCGGAGACATGTCCGCCGGTTTGACTCCACTTTACCCGAGTTTCACACGCCGCCCCGCCGCTGCCCGAGCCGCCGAGCCCGGGTCCGTGTGAGGGACCGAGCCGCGAGTTGAACCGGAGAAGAACAGGTTTCCCGTTTCCCGGTGTGGTTGAACCGCCATGACCCAGCTGCTTGTCCTCCGAGCCGCCGGGCTCCAGCTCCTGAGGCGGGCTGCGACCCCTCCGCCGCCCCGGGGTCTGCTGCTGCTGCTGCCGGGGACATGTCCCCGCGCACCGGGCCGCCGCATGGGGACACACGGGAGGAGCGAGCCCGGGGAACCGCTCAACTCCCCGAAGAGGGCGAAGGAGTTCATCTACGGGCTCCAGGCCCCGGAGAGGACGTGTCTGCTCCGGGAGCTGCAGAGCTTCGAGTCCATGGCCATCGCTCAAGGTAAGAGCCTGCGGGTCAAAGGTCACGGGCTGGGTGGGAGAGAGGTCACGACCTGAGAGAGGTCACCTGACAGGTCAGCTAAAAGAGAAGTCACCTGAGAGGAGGTCACCTGACAGGTCACTGGTAGAGATGAACATCTGTACAGGTGTGAGTGGATCACGTGACTTGACTCCTCCTCCTTCAGGTGTCACACCTGCTCAGGTGACGTCACCTGTTGTGTGGAGTTGATGAATGAATGACGTGTTTCTGTCCGACAGGTTTAAAAAGACTCTGAACTTTCAGCTGTAAATTAAATTACATAGTTAAAAACATTAAATCACATTTATTACTGAGTAATGTGTTGAACTTTGCTCATAGCGCCACCTAGTGTTTGTCCTTGGACTTCGCCAATGAAAACGTCCCTACGACGTGATGTGAGACTGATGTCACGTTCCATTAAACGTCCCCCGAGTCGGAATTTAAACTCTGAAGAACCCAACTTTGAAATCCAAGATGGCCGCTCTGTAGTTCAACAGTAGTGAAAGTTTTTACTGTGTATTATCACTTCTGTCATTACACGTGTCGTACACATAGAGCTGTCCAGCTACTGGACGTGGACGTGTTAGGACCGTGTTAGTTTGTGTGAAATGCAGCGTAATGCGTTGTATTGAACTGGTTTAGCTAACAATAGCTAGCTGGCTAAAGTCAACATTGTTACATGCAGCTCCTCTGATGCTGAACCACTGGATCACAGTTTTCCCAAATTAAACATTTTTATCATGCAGTTATAAAATTTACAAAATCTCCCAGATAAATTTCATATATGTTGAACATACACTACGGACTTTTTATATTGCCTGTTTACACATTAATGGATCCGCGTGTATGTACGTGTGAATCTGAAACCGAATCTAAACTTCAAGACGAAGTCATTCATTGTGTGTGTCTGTGAGTGTCTGTGAGTGTGTGTGAGTGTGTGTGAGTGTGTGTGTGAGTCAGAGGTTATTCCTGCTTCTTCACGTGGATCAGACTCCTTGTGACTCATCTTCAGAAGTTGTGGAAACCTGCTGCTGAATCACTTGAGGATTCTCTTGAAGCTGGATTCTCCTCTGCAGCAGTCAGAGGGTTTCAGGTCAGAGTGAAGCTCTGTAAGACGACACGAGAGTCGATCTGACAACCCGACGCTCTTAAAGGTTCTTTTCCTGTCCCCAGGTCAGATACTGGAACACATGAAAGCGTCTCAGACGAGCTCCTCGTGTTACGGAATCTGCTGTGAACGTGTTTCTCTTTCTTCCTCCCTGTTCATTCATCCACAGCCTTTTCTTCACTGAGTGTGATTTACTCAGGAATCTGTTTTCAGAGCTCTATCGCCCGTAGTTTCCCTCAAAGTGACACTTTTATTGTTGTAAAGGAATATTTCAGAGACGGGTTTCAATCTGTGCGTCCACACCCACAGGCGTTGGGCAACACTCGTTCAGAGGGAGGGTTGTGTAAGAGGTCTCGGGTTGGAATGTGTCTCCATAGCGGCTGCACGAGTAGAGAAGGTTTTTACAAAGTATGGAAACCTGACCAATTAAAAAGCTTTATTATATTATATGATTAGACGGCTGGGGCTGATGGTTTAATGGTGTGTATCTGTGATGGCTTAAACAAGGAATGTGTTCTCCACCTCAGTGAGTTCAGCTGCTGGTGGTAATAATCCCACTGAGAGTCCACAGAGGTCAGAAGGTTAATTTCCATGAGAAGTTGAAATGTCCACCTGGCGGCAGCGAGACCGAAGCTCCTCCAGAGGCTGTTTGACCCAAACACTGACCCCAGCGTAACTTCATCTCCTCATTAGTGTCACTGAATTACCTGATCCCAGTTATTAACAGTCTTCACACGGAGCAGCTCATTGGCTGAATCTAGGGACGAGGCGGAGCTGCCCGCGAGGACGGAGAAAACTTTCCGGATGTTTTGACAGCTCAGGTGCTCAGCAGGACTTCTCCTGGTGCTGGAGAGCGATGGAAGCTGCACAGTGATCCACTCTGGAGCTCAGGATGAAGGGTTCCAGCTCCTTCAGGCTGTGGAGAGGGAGTCAGGAAGTCTTCAGCTCATTAGGAAACTGTGACGGGACGAGGTCGACCTCTCAGAGACTCATGTGGAACAGCGTCACCTCCCTCTCCATGAAGCATGTTCATTAGACACAGTTTGCAGGGACGAGTTTGTGTCTGAAAATCTTCACTAACAAGCAATTGTCTCCATTCCAAGCTCCTCCCTGTTACTTCTACTCTTAATGAGCTGAAAGCCTCGGGGACGCAGTGAGAGTTGGACGAGTTTACTGTTCACCTCCGTGAGTCTGACAGCGAGCTAAGCACCGCGCTCATTAAAACATTACAACTGCTCTTCATCAGTTTAGCTAGGAGCTGGGTTTGTGTACCAGAGGCTCGGAGACGATGGGAGAGTCGGAACGTGAATCCTGGCTGCGTTCCTGGTTCTGTAATCATACCTGTCTCAATGGAACCGAGCCACGGTCCAAGGATTAATCATCTCACTGGCTCGACAGTGCAGACAGGAATCGTAGTATTAGAACCAGAAATATCTTCGTTCCCACAACTCGACCATCTTCAGTTAATTTAACTCTGTGATAAACAGAAATCCACTGTAGGGAAATGTTTAAGTGTGACAGGGAGGAAGTGACTTTTCTCTTCTGTGGATGTGTCTTAGAGCCGGAGTCTGTTTGGTAGAGGAGCCGTGATGTGGTCGTAGAGCAGGAAGCCGTCAGGCCACAATGTCCACTGTCTCCGGAGCGTAGAAAGAGATTTTAAAAGAGACGAGCTGGAAATGGAAACGTTCAGTGAAAATAATAAAAGAAATGAAATATCCAGTAGCAGCCTTACTGTTTCCTTCTGTTTCCTTCTGCTGAGGCCTAATTGAATCCATGTCGATATATGTCTGTGATATTAATGATGTGGAATTATCATGGTTATAGATATCCAGGTCTTTTTCTGTCTCAGGGTCCCAACGAGGATAATTAACAATGCACTTTAAGGAGAGGGTGGATCCTCTGTTGTAGGACAGGAGATAGTAAATGGTTGATTTTCATTTCTTTTCACCTGAAGCAGATCTGGAGAAACTCTGGTTCCAAACTATTCATTACTCATTTAAGATCCTGGTGGGTTGAGTTCATAAAAATGTCAGCGTCTCATTGATCATCAACTTAGAACCGGTGATTTATCTTGATTATCTGAATCACTAGACCCAAACTCCATTATTGGGTTTTGAGATTGAAGAGGTCATCTCTCTGTGGTTCCTGAACGCAGCTCGATATCGTCTCACATCAGCAGAATGAGTTGGTTTCATTGTTGTTCTGCAGCGATCTTCACAGAACACGAATCTGTGAGGATCCTCTGTGTTCGGAGCGTTCACTCAATTTACAATCCAGGTTTCACTTTTTAGATTTGTGTTTAACTGGAGCTGGGCTCTGACTAATAAGTATTCTGTTCTGATTGAATCTGTTTATATTTATTCAAATCAGCTGATCAGTATTTAGTGCATGAAATGATTCACTTTACAGAGCCGAGCTCATACGTCATGTGACTCTTAGTGTAAATCGATTATTCAGCAGGCGAGTTGGTCAATTTACAACTTTCATGTATTTTTTTAATAATTAACAAAAAAAAACGTCTTTGTCTGCTGGGAATGATGTCAACCAAGTCCATAACCAACTATTATTATGTTAGAGATGTTAACATGTTTATAAAGCAGAAATATAATTCTCTTAAATCAAGTTCTGTATATATGTGGTTTTATCTGCATTTTCATTTATATTTATGTGTAATTTAATGTAATTTAATGTTTAATTAAATGTCTTTGTTATGAAGGTTTGATATACTTGGGTGTGTTTGAATGAAGACACTGATTTATCGGTACACTGAAGAGAAAGTGTGTGCGTGTGTGCGTGCGTGTGTGTGTGTGTGTGTGTGTTTGTGTTTGAAAACTAATTAGCAGCGTCAAACCAGTGTTCTTCAAAACTGTAGAATTCGAAAGTGACTCTATATGAATGACTCCGTGTGAAGGTTTGTCAGCGAGAGATTTTTATTCTGAAGAAACGAGCGGCTGACGGTTGCTAGTGGAGAGGAAGGTGTGTGTGTTGAGTGTGTTTGTTTGTGTGTGTGTGTGTGTTGCAGGAAGCGGTTCCACTCTGCTCATCAGCAGCCTGACAGCAAACAGATGATGCAGCATCTGTTGATGTCTAATTAGAAACCAACCCGGTGTCTGTTAGTCTCCATCACACTCGGTGTCAGTTCTGTTCTGCACGGACACGACTCTTCACTAATCTGCTGCCACCGGCTCCTTGTGCGTTGTCATTAATTTGTGTGCGTCAGTCGGACCTATTCCTGGACGGGTCCTCCCGGGAGTCTGGAGTGTTTGTAGTTGTTCTGCAGTGAGAAATCAGAACGGGGGGGAAATGGGTTATTCCAAAAGTCTGGCCGGATATTTTCACTGCCGCATTTCAAATTTAAATTCCAACAGTCGCTTGCAGCAGCTGGATGAGGTCACACACACAAACACACAAACTGAGCTGGTGCAGTGACTCTCGGACCTCTGGATTAAGATGTGATGTAGAAGTGGTGCTAGAAAGAAAAGTTATGAGTTATGAATTGAAGGTGGAAACTAGATATCTTTCTTCTTTATTGAATTGCCCCGTCCTCATTACTCGAGGCCGAGCTGATGTTTTAACCTGTGGAGCGAGGACTCGTTGAAAGCTCGACAATTAACAAGACAACTTCTGATGTGTTTCTTCTCAGAGAGCCTCGAGCCCACGCCGCTGAATAGAGCTCAGATCAGATATGGTGAGAGATTATATCTGACACACACATACACACACACACACAGACAGACACACACACACAAATCCTCTGTATCTTGTAAGGAAATTATAATCTGAATTTTATCTATTCCTATTTCTGTGGATTCAACGTTTATCAGCAGATATTTGACTCTGAAAAGAAGCTTTTTTTAACGCAGTAGATGAAATCAGTCAACGAGTCACAGACTGTGATTAGTTTGAAACTTCTTTATCAAAAGTGTCGAGTGGCAACTTCAGAGAAAACCTCAGTTTAACCTTTGACCTCACGATCACACAACATTTAAACTAACAAGTAGATAGAATAATATTTCTCCCCATTGGAAATGTTTTTAACATAATAATTCTCTCTTTAAAGGTTCAAACCCTCAGTGATCTGGTTAAATACGACTCATTTTCTTATTAATTACAACAGAAGACATCTATGAATGTTCTATCAGCTCATTCAGTTATTATCCTCTCACCATGTTTATGAATCCTCTCGGTTCACTCACTTCCTGCTCGTCACAGTTCTGCTCCACAACGCCATCCCCTTCGTTGGATTTGGTTTCCTTGATAACGCCATCATGATCGCAGCAGTAAGTGAAGTCATTTAAATCATCTGAAGTGAATCAGCTCGTGATGAATCCAGGTTCGGCTCCAGATGCCATCTGAACTCTCTCCTCTCTCCAGGGAACGCAGATCGAACTCTCCATCGGAGTCACTCTGGGCATCTCCACCATGGCAGGTAGGAACACAAAGAGGAGCGACCTTCAGTAAAATGACTCTTTTAAAAACAGAGAGATTCTCCAGCAGGGACGCTCACTATTTGTTGAAGCCCTAAACTAACCAAGGATCCATCTCTGTCCATATTAACACGCAGATCATCTTTGTCTCCTTCACGTCTCTACATAGAAGTAGCAGCTAAATGAATGTTTCTATAAATGTCTCGTATCTTAATCTTTAAAGGACGTGAAGGTAACTCAAGTTGTGTTGTTGCTTCCATCCGGACGGTCCCACACGATGTGCAGACTGAAAGCATCAGCCGTCACCTGGAACACTTTATTATTTCTCATATAAAGTTGCTGTGGTTGACAGAACCTGCCGTGTCTCTTTGAAGAACCAGTTTCCGGTGGATCTGGTTCATCTCAGCCGCCCTGAGGTCATCATGGCTTCTGCTCTGAGGCTTTATTACACAGTGAAACCCTCGAAGGCACCGGAGCCGGCTGCTCCATCATCTCACCTCCAGATTATTCCGTTTCCATGGATACTTGGCTCCGACTCCTTCTGAGAAGTGCAAATCAGAGGCTGAAGTCGGCTCCAGATCAATCACCTCTTTCTCCATGCAGGCGCTGCTCTCTGTTTGTCTCATCATCTCCAGCCTGCGGAGATGTTTACTGCTGATTCCACTTGTTTTACTTCATGAGACCTTTTATTCAGCGTCACACTCACTCACTGTCGGAGTCGCTGCTGCTGACTTGAGGTCAGATTGTTTTCTTCCTGTGAGTGGAACTGGAGGCCGACTCGACCATCTGGAGATGAGAACTGGGAGCGTCGGCCCTGTGAAGGCAGAACAGACGATGAACAATCCTTTACTCTCAGCCGCTGAAACCGAACCCACAGGCCGACCACTCGAGCTGCAGAGCTTTGTAGAGCTTCCACATTAAGTGGAGTTGTCATGAAGCTGATTTCTGTCGACAGTAAAGAGGAGAAACTCGCTGACTCGCAGCTCACTGGTTTCCAGAGCTGCTCTTTGATGGGAGAAAACTTTCACTCCTTTTAGTATTTTGCAGCTTTGATCTGTTGTTTGCAGTTTTTCTATTTCCAGAGACGCTCAGTATGTGGGTTACTTTACGGCCTGGAGGATCCTCACTGGTTCTTAAAGAGAAATGCACATCTTCTCTAAGTTGTCTTATTTCTGATGAACGGTTCATATTGTGAAAATGTGACTTTCTTCTGTTTGCCTCATCAGAAAACCTCAGAAATCAGTTTGTCTCTTGTGTTTGTGCAGCTGCCGCTCTGGGGAACCTGGTCTCAGATCTGGCCGGTCTCGGGTAAGAACCGTCTTACCTTCTGAGGTTTTAAAAGTGACTTCAATGCTGCTTGGGGGTCTCGTATGAGTGTTGTTACATATTCAGCAGTATAATGCTGACAGGTGTGTGTTTGTGTGTGTCTGTGTGTGTGTGTAGTCTTGCAGGTTATGTGGAGGCCTTGGCCACCAGGATGGGGATGCAGGTCCCAGATATGACGCCCAAGCAGGCGGACATGTGGCAGACCAGGGTCAGCTCGCACATGGTGAGATGTTCAACTTATTCACTTCTGAGGTGTTTTCTAAAAACAGCAAAGACGTGAATACAAATGAGGGAAAAGAGCGAGATGGAGAACGACAGACAGAACAGACAGAACAGACAGAACAGACAGAACAGACAGAACAGACAGAACAGACAGAACAGACAGAACAGACAGAGCAGACAGAACAGACAGAGCAGACAGAACAGACAGAACAGACAGAGCAGACAGAGCAGACAGAACAGACAGAACAGACAGAACAGACAGAACAGACAGAGCAAACAGAGCAAACAGAACAGACAGAACAGACAGAGCAAACAGAACAGATAGAACCGACAGAGCAGACAGAACAGACAGAACAGACAGAACAGACAGAGCAAACAGAGCAAACAGAACAGACAGAACAGACAGAGCAGACAGAGCAGACAGAACAGACAGAACAGACAGAACAGACAGAACAGACAGAACAGACAGAGCAAACAGAGCAAACAGAACAGACAGAACAGACAGAGCAAACAGAACAGATAGAACCGACAGAGCAGACAGAACAGACAGAACAGACAGAGCAGACAGAGCAGACAGAACAGACAGAACAGACAACCTGCACCAGGGGGAGTTTTTGGTGTTTTTAAACCTTTTCATATCTGTGGGGGATGTTCAATATTTCCTTACACAGGCAAAACAAACCTCTGATAAGAGTTTGCTTTATTATTTTCATTCCTCAGCTTGTTCTGTTCAGTTCAGATCACATCTGGAAATGAAACCTTATTTCGAAGCAGCAGCTGGAAATGTTCCATGTTTCTAAATCAGATTGAGCCTCAGATAAATAAAATCAGTATTTCTGTCTTGTTTCGTTTCCTCTGCTTCTCATCACCGACACATCTGGACGTGAGTGTGATGCTGGTGTTTGATTCTCTCCTCCTCCTCCTCCTCCTCCTCCTCCTCCTCCTCCTCCTCCTCCTCTTCCTCCTCCTCCTCCTCCTCCTCCTCCTCCTCCTCCTCCTCCTCCTCCTCCTCCTCCTCCTCCTCCTCCTCCTCCCCCCCCTCCTCCTGCAGGGTAAAGCCATCGGCGTCACCATCGGCTGCATTCTGGGGATGTTCCCGCTCTTCTTCCTGGATGACGAGAAGGAGAAGGAGAAGAAGGAGAAGAAGAAGAAGGAGGCACAACCCTGCGGAGACGCCACGTCCTCCTAACGCGTCTCCACCGCTGCACCTCCTACAAACTGGAACCCGCTGAAGTCGACTCTACAGAGTTTTAACACTTTGATGTTTCTCCGTCCGGCTGCACTCGTGCTGGAGGCAGCTCAGGAAATCTGATGATGTTTAGTTTTCTCTGACATTTTCTCCATCTCACTAAAATCCATTCTTCTATAAATCCAGTTTGGACGAGGGAACGGTGACGTGCGTTTGATTCCAGCATCGATTCTTCATATTGACCTCATCAGACCTCACGTCCCAGCTCCTGCTGCGGCTCGGTGGTCCAGTGGGTTGATATGAGGAATCGATGACGTGAGACACACACTCACCGGTTCCACTCGACTTCTTTACACACGCACAAGCGTCAGAAACACAAACTAGATACAAACCAACTGTTCAAACACTATTTAAAGGTTTCATTGTTTTTACTTGTTTTCCATTTGAAGACGTCTCTTAAACACTATCTGTTCAATTTGTGTCAGAAACAGTCTCTTATTATTTCAGCTGAATCTCTAAACGGCCACAAATAAATGTCAGAACCAGTCGGGACAGAGTCATGTGCTACCTCGAGGAACACGTGGGTTGTGTTGCATGAAGAACTGATGAAGCTCTACTATCATCAGATGATTTTTTAAATGTTGTGTAAATGTTGAATAACAGAGGAGACGTTGGAAAGTTCTTTCTCTACACTCATGTTATTATTTTCTCACACAGACACTTAGGTCCAATTCTTTAAAAGCTTTTCGTTTGTGACTGGAAGCTTCAGATGGTTGAGGTTCGTTTCCCAGTCGGGACACTGGTCTCTGATGGGATCTCGACTCGTTTCCTGTCGCTCAGACTCACTCCCACAAAATCACTCCTGTGACGACACCTCATTATATTATATATTATATCTCATCATCTCCAAATCAAGGCTGTAACTGACGATTGAGTTGTTTTCTAATTTGCTGATAAAATGATTAATGCATCAGCTGATTATTGAAATTTCCCCAGAGCCCAAGTAAATTAATCTTATTGTATTTTCCAAATTTATTCAACAATAATGTAGACGAGCAAAACTTCATATTTTCAAAGTTTGATCGATTTCTCTTGAACGTGAGTAATATTTGATACAGCCAATGGATGATGTCACAACAGTTCATTTAGTTTATTTTTCTTCATTTGTTCTAAATTGTACTGAAGAAGTTCTGAATTATTTAAGTTTGTTGAAAAAACTTGAGATTTTTTATTTTTTTTCCTGATTTTAAATCCTAAAATGATTGCGATGCTGTTTGTAACCATGGAAACCTGAACTTGTAAGTTCCTGCCTCATCTCATGTTTTTATTCATTTTGCTCGTCATGATATTTTCGCACAATTTCATCCTATGGAAGCAAAATGAGAAAAATGATTTATAGTAAAAGATCAATGTCAAAGGAATGGTGTTGTGCTGCCCCCTTGTGGACAATGAAGCAACAGCACTGATACATGTGTTTTTGAAGTTTGTTTTACATTATGTGCAATTGACAACATTACAATAAATCTGGGTGGTATTTACCTCCGGCTCTGCAGGTGGCGCTGTGTGTTTTCAGTCAACGTAGGAAGTCAACGTGCCCTTGAGCAACGTGCTTAGAGGTCAGAGGTTAAAGTCTCACTTCAACTTATTCAGTTTCATTGTGTCGAGGAAATTATCCATCGATCCACTTTTCATTTTCCAAGGAGCTTAGAGTCTTTATTTTTATATCTGACATTTTCAAGCACACACACGTGCACACACACACACACACACGCGCACACACACAGTGAAATAATTCCTCATCAGTCGGCCTCTTCATCATCAGCTCGAGCTGAAGAAGACTTTGATGGTGTTGTTGTAGATGGTGTTGGCCAGCTCCAGCAGATCCTCCTCCCTCGCCGCCGCCATCACCTCCAACACTTGTCTGGAGGAGACACGTCACATTTCATTGGTTCACTCTGCAGTAACCCCACCCCTTCCCGACTCCTCCCACCCCTCCATGACTCCTCCCACCCAGCCTGAATCCTATTTGTAGAATCAACTTTTAGATTTACTGTTGTCCCCAGCTGCCTCACCAGGGGCTCTAAAAGGGACTCTGGGGGCCCAGGGGCGGGGGGGGGGCTCTGTTCCACTCACATGATATGACAGGGCTCGTTCCGGTCTTTCAGGCAGTGCCCCGCCTCCCATTTCTTCTTCGTGGGAAATGTAGTTTTAATGTGTTTGGAGCCTGCGTGAGTGTTTTTCACTCCGCACCACGGAGCGTCTGAGGAGGAAACAACATAATATATAAACCACACCAACAACATGTGTATATAGATTTTTTGAGGCTGTTGCCAGTATTTTACGATGCTGAAACATGAATTTTCAAACTGGTTTTATTCAATTTTAATTTTTCTGCTGATGAAATGATTGTAAATTAGTTTATTTTTTATGAGTTAATGTCTCGTTTGTGAATTTAAACATAAAATGTCAGATGAACTCTGGAGTTTCATGGTTTCTTTCAGCTCACCTGTTTCGATCATGAGCCTCTCGCTGGGAATCGACTTCATCGCTTCAATATTCGCCTCCGTTCTCAAAGAACTGAAACATAGAAGTAATATTACATTTTGTTTACTTTGCTCCATCTCCCATCTACTAACATGGAGGAGATTTGGTTTGGTACCAGTCGTCAGGTTCTCCAGCACGTTTAAGATCCTCTCACCATCCGTTTATTCCGATGTAGAGGTCGAGGTCCACGAGCGCAGCGGCGTCTTCTGTCGTCCCATCAAACGAGTGAACCTGAAAGAAACTGAATCTCATTCCATTTTCCATCTGAGATTTAACACCATGAATAAAAAAGTTCCGAAACCAATGTCCTCACCACTCCTCCCACACATCGGTCTCGATTTCGCTTCATGATTTCTGACAGAACAGAGAAACAAATATTAATTCATTTGAAGAAGAAGAAGAAGAAGAAGAAGAAGAGGAAGAGGAAGAAGAGATGAGTCTTCAGGACATTTAAGATAAAGATGGACGCTCCTGCTCTGAGCTGCAGCTGGTCTGAGGATGTGTGAAGGGACGATGTCTTCAAACAGTGGGACGGAGTTTAAAGTGAGTTGTCTCTGTGTCTTCGGTGGTGGACGACGTCTTTGGGGGACGAACCTACCGATGAAGTCCTGGTGGGAGTTTCTGCAGTGGAGGAACATGGGCAGCTTGGTTTCCTCCGCCAGGTCGAACTGCTTCTCGAAGTATCTGCGACAGACGGAGGAGAAAACGCTGAGTCGGACTTTCAGAGTCTGAACGTTTCCCATCGACTGAGTGGAAACTTACTTCAGCTGAGTTTCTTTTGGACAAAATTCCAACCTGTCAAAATCTGGACCGAAGAGAAAAGAGACTTAACAACGTGGTTTTGATCCTGCGTGTGTGTGTTGTTGTGTTTTGTTGTGTGTTGTCGTGTGTTGTCTGCGTACACACACCCAGTCCACACTCTCCCACAGCCACCACCTTCCCTCTGTTGGCTACTGCCAGCTCCGTCAGCCCAGTAAGGTACTGGGATTCTCCGCTCTGCTGGAACTCGCTGCAGCGGGTGGGATGGCAGCCGACCGTGCAGAACAACTCGTCTGAGGGAGGAAGAGGAGGTGAGCAAAGAGAAGAGGATTCGTTCTGATGTCCCTCCTCATGAGGACGTCCTCACCTCTGCTCTCTGAGAGCTTCAGGGCCTCTCTGCTGTCCTCCAGGTTCCCTCCTGTGATCATGAACTGGAAACAGACGTCCCACACGTTAATAAGACAAGAGCGTCCAGTCCAGATCCAGATCTCCTCGGTCAACCTGGCCCCAGAAGACGCTGAGACTGTAAACATGTAACATGACTGCCCCCTGGTGGCTGGCTGCAGCTCCTCCATGTTAGCAGATGGGACATGGACCAAACCAAAAGCTAGTTCCTGTCACACTGAGGTGGCTTCTTCTCTTACCTTCTCCACTCCCACTTTGAGAGCCCTGTCGATGATCTGGTTGAAGTCGTCTGTTGGATCAAAACAAAGATGGAGTCAGATGAACGTAGAAACATGACAGACAGAGAAGAAGAGGATGAACTCTCACCGTCATGTTTCTGTTTCCCTCGGTAGAGGCCTCGGAACATGGGGTCGGTCAAGTTCACACCGATATCTGAGGAGCAGGAGCTGGGGTTATGAATTCTATCACAGAAAATCACATGACAGCACATTCTGTGGTAATAACATGTGAAAAACAAATCAGGCATTAAAAGTGTCTTATAAAAATTTGACCATTTATATACCCATATTCATATTGTAATGAATAAGAGCCTATATATATTATATATATTTATATACACACATGTATGCATTTAATTCAATATCTCTTTTAAATAATGCACATATACAGTACACATTGTGAAATCATCCTGTGACATTAAATCAGATCAGAGATCAGTGTTTCACAGACAATCCTTTGTCACGTCTGGTTAAAGGGTTATAAATTACTAACTTAACTGGTAAACTCTAATGCTAACTGGTTAACATCCCATACTAACTGGTTAGTTCCAATGACAACTGGTTGACTGTCATGCTAACTGGTTAACTCTCCATGCTTACTGGTTAGTTATCATGCTAAGTGGTTAGTCCCCCATGCTAACTGGTTAGTTCTCATGCTAAGTGGTTAGTTATCATGCTAACTGGTTAGCTCTCATGCTAACAACCAGTTCAGTCTCTGTTATGATGTGAAACCGGATCTTACCGATGAACCTGAGCTGAGACATTTTGTTTCTTCTTCTCAACACAGACACACATGCAGCTCTCACACATCCCATAATGCAACAGTACCGTAACTCCTGTAGCAGACAGCTGTCAATCCCAATATTTCACGTCAGCATTTCAAGGCTGGATAATTAACTAGCCAAAGATTCTAAAAATATTTTATAATTTTTAACGATAAAAATATAAATGCGATAATAATAATAATATAATGTCAATTACTCATAATTAATGTAAAAAAAGTATCATAACCGAAGCGTTATTCTTATTATTAGTATACTTAGTACGCTTCTCCTATAATATGAATGCGTGTTTGGTACCGGTTTTACGGTCCTCGGGTCCTAACGTCACAAAGTCCCAGAATGCCCCGCGCCGCTCGGACAGAAGGTGACAGGGAAGATGGCGGCGGCCTTTCTGACCCACCAGCAGAAAGTGCTGCGGCTCTACAAGAAGTCTCTGAGGCACCTGGAGTCCTGGTGCATCTTCAGGTGAGCGCGGCCGCGGCGGCGGGACTCGAACCACTAACGTTACAATAAAACCACTCGCGTATAAACAGCGGTAGAGCCGCTGAGCTAGTTGCTAAGCTAACAGCTAGCCAGGTCAGTCATTGAAATGTCAACCTGCTCTCTACATGTTTACTTTTATTCACCGGAAGTGGAACTCGACAGCGACTCTGACCATTAATATCTGAGTTTAAATGTTATTTTATCTTGTTGACGTTGAAATGTGAAGAATCAAAACAAAGATCAATCTGAAGCTGAACTTGTCTCCACGATCTGAGGAGTTAATGAACCTGGAAATAGAGTTTAATTCACTTTTAAATCATTTAACTCTGACTCCTGAATCCCTACGTGTTTTCTGAATTCATCATTATTACCATGTGGAAGGTTAATGAGGAATCGACCGATCATTAAGATCATGATTATTGATTCAAGGTTAGTTCAGTTTATTGTGATTATCATTTCTGTGTGATCCAATAACTTCACAATTCACTTATACAAATGCGTGCTGCTTCATTTAGATTAATTTAATAGTATTCAAGCAATATTTGTTACTATTTATCCAGATAATTCCACAGTTTTACTCTATAAACAGAAATTCACGTCAGCTTTGATGTTGTGTGAATATTGTCTTTAGAGATTCAGTCAAGTTTCAGATTAACTCACAAAAACATCAGCTTCCTTTTGATAATATACAAGACATTAAATAATAATCTATAAAATAAACTAAATGTGCACTTGTCTGTTGTTTTCTCTTTCGTCCCAGGGACAAGTACCGGTTCTACGCCTGCATGATGCGCTCCCGCTTCGATGAGAACAGGAACGAGAAGGACCTGGTGAAGGCCACCATGATGCTGAAGGCGGGGGAGGAGGAGTTCTGGTCCAATCAGCATCCTCAGCCCTACATCTTCCCCGACTCTCCTGGAGGAACCTCGTACGAGAGATACGAGTGCTACAAGGTGAGGAGGAGCCTTACCTTACGGAGCATGGGCTATTGTTATTGTTTTGTCCTGTACATTGTTTTATTTATTATTATTTATGTTCTTGTCCTTTATATATTTTTATACTCAAAGTTTTTCATCAAATTGAAACAGAATTTTCTTTGTCACTGTTCACGTGTGTGGTTTTAATATAAGTTTGAATGTTTTACTGAACTGATGAACATGTCGACTATTGAATGTGTTTCTCACTCCGATATAGTGAAACTCAAATTGCATTTGATTCTATCCTCAGATGTCAAACATCTAAATGTGACTTTCAACCAAACGCCACAGTAAACCTGTGATTCAAGTTTTCTTTCGAAATTTAAGGTGTTAATCAGTTTTGTCAGTCGACCTGTTTTATTTGTACCAGATGATGATGTCGTTGCGTGTTGACGAACTTCTTGAGCTCGTTCTTCTCCCTGCAGGTTCCGGAGTGGGTGCTGGACCACTGGCACCCGTCTGAGAAGGCCATGTATCCTGATTACTTCTCCAAGAGGGAGCACTGGAAGCAGCTGAGGCTGCAGAGCTGGGACAAAGAGGTGAGTGATGTCACACAGTCAATCATTGGCATTTATCAAGAAGTCCATCTCCAGGTCTGAAGCTGGTGATCCTGAGCAGAGCTGCACACAGGACATTTCACAACAGGCTCTACAGGGCAGGCTCTTCGTTATGAAACAATATATTTAAATATTTGTTTATACTAAAGAATTCACTGTCCACAAATCTTTCTCTGATTCTATGAAGCTGTTTTCAGATCTTAGAAACGATTGTCACTGTTTAGAATGTTGAAAGTATAACAATGATAATAATGATTCAACTCATGAACGGAGAATCAGTGGTAGAGAATATTGTTACTCGTCAAAAATATATTTGAACATTTCTTTTAAAAGGCTTCAGCTCAGCAGGGAAACGTTCTGTCTAATAAATCCACTAGGTGGCGCCATCGTGTCTGACGGATGGTTCCACCCTTTCAATACAAACACGACAGAATCAACCGAAACACAATCTCCTCACAGTTCATATTGTCTATGAACAGATTCTGGTACATAAACTGGGGTCAGCTGAAGAGGATGACGAATTTTATCATGAGGATTTTTACAATAAACATTTCAATATTTCATTGTTAAAATGTTAAAAATACAAATGTGTATCCGTACAGTTCATTTTCACTCAGTAGACGAGCGACTCATCTTTGTTTTATTTAGAAAACAAGTTTATTCAAAGTTCATTGGAGATTTGGAGTTTGACACTATGAACTTGGGTCTTAATAATAAGTGGTGATAGTAATATGTGTTTATGAAGCTCTTCTTGGTCTCGTATTATTTGAGTGATAAATCTTCTCCTCTCATTTGGTTCCAGGTTGCTCAGCTTCATGCTGAGACCCCGGCTGGAGGCCCCGAGAACGAGGCCCTCCCCCCCGCCCGCAAGGAGGGCGACCTCCCCCCTCTGTGGTGGCAGTTTGTCACCCGTCCCAGGGAGCGCCCCACATAAACACCCTCCATGTCCCGGGGCGCTCCCCCTCCAGTCTGAGGGGGGGGGCCGTCCCACCAGCAACACAAAGACCGACCGGGGGAGGGGGGGGGCGTCACCAGTCGCTTGTGAGAAGAGTCGACAAGACAGACAGAACCACCTGAATCCAACTCTTCTGTTGTCTTTAGGAGGTTGGTGACTTTGAGAAGTCCTGTACATGAATCACTTATTACCTGTAACTGTTCCAATAAATGTGTAATGAAAGTTGAACTGCTGCAGTTTCCTGTTTGTTTGAGAAACTACTGACAAGGCAAAGCTGAAGTAAACTGAAAACAGTTATTAACAATTATATCATGAAACAAACTTCATCATCGCTTGATCTTTAGATAAAGGAAATAACCACCAGGTCAAAACCACTAGTATCAGCTGATCTCTGCTGCTGGCGTGATGTCTGTAGAGGTCATGTCTGTAGAGGTGATGTCTGTAGAGGTCATGTCTGTAGAGGTGCATGTCTGTAGAGGTCATGTCTGTAGAGGTCATGTCTGTAGAGGTCATGTCTGTAGAGGTGATGTCTGTAGAGGTGATGTCTGTAGAGGTCATGTCTGTAGAGGTCATGTCTGTAGTGGATATTCGTGGCGGCGCCTTGAGTCCTTCAAGCTGTCGCAGGACAAACTGCGTCACTATGGCGACCGGGGGGGGGCCTGAAGGAGCGTGGCCGTACCATCATGGCGACGGCCTTCAGAGAATAGAAGTCTGAATCCTTCCAGGAGAACCACACGATGCCGTCCGGCCCGAGCAGGTTGTGGGCTTTCAGAGTGTAGCGCCCCCCCTGGTGGAAAACAAGTATCACATTAGCATATCTCACAATCATCATACACTCGTCCCTCAACTGATGACAGATTCTTCAGATCGCTTCTCGTACACGGAACAAAAAACAACGCAGATTGAATTTCATCCGACTCTATAACATCAAACATCGGGTCAGAATCGAGCTCAAATCGTAAACTGGGTCATTTTGATTGGAGCAGATCCACAGGAGCCGGATCCTCGGACGTCCTCCATCCTTCCCGTGAAGGTTCACGTCCTGACAGAACACACCTTGTTCTCGACCCACCTTGTAGTAGACGCCGTTGAGGTTGGCGTAGAAACATTGGTGGAACCACCAGCCCGAGTGACTGATCTCAGCGCAGATGTTTCCCGTGTCCGGCGTGCTGAAACCCTGGTGGTCGTGGTACCACCCGAAGGAATCCTCCGCCGTCCCACTGAAACCAGTCACGTGGAGGCGGTACTGGTTCTCCTCGTTCTCGGTCCTGCAGGAGGAGCAGAGAAAAACCTAGTTCTTATTTTACAGAGAATCCATTTTGCTAAATGAAACGTGAGCAACCAAATCGATCAAATCCAGATTTATTTCACTGGGTTTGTGACACTCATATAAATGTATCCACCATTTTACATGTGTAACGTAACGAGCGACTGGACGGCTCCTCTGTGTCGTCCCTCTACTTCTACTGGCTCTTATTCTACGACTCATCCACCCGCGTCCCTTCCTACCTGAAGCTGTGGTAGAGGGCGTGTCTCTGGGCGTGGCTCCAGTCCTGCAGGTCGACGCGGAGGCTGTACTGATCCTGATTGGACAGAAGATGGAGCTGCTGGTTCCCCAGCCAGTGTTCTCCTCGAGGATCACCGAAGCCTTCGCGGTACTCGGACCAGCCGCGGTTAAAACTGACCGAGCCGTCACACCTCCGCTGAAACACTGTCCATCCTCCACCTGGTGCGCAGACACACACACACACACACACACACACACACACACACACACACACACACACACACACACACACACACACACACACACACCAGGTTTCCATGCCTCTATCATGTAATATTCACGCTGCAAACATACATGTGAGTGAAGTGAACTTTGTGTGTTTGACCTTCTGTCTCCATGTCGCAGTAGACCGGCAGGTTGGCGCCGGGCGACAGGACGATGGAGTAAACACCAGAACGACGCACACCGTTGTGATACAGAGACGCACAATCTGAGGGACAGAGAGACAGCAGCTGTCCACCTGAGGGAGAGAGACGGACAAGCAGACGGTGTTTTACACAGAGTCACAGAACAAACTGTCCTTCTCTGCCCGGTCAGGAGTTCCCCAGGGCTCTGTTCTCGGTCCACCTTTTCTCTCTGTGTTTTATTTAAACCTTCTCAAATCAAACCTTTTAAAAGTATGAGATTTTTTATCTTATTGGATTAAAGGCTCTGATTTGAATGAATTTAGAGTTTCTATAATTACAACTCTGTATCTTATTGTCTGTAGATCAATGATCTGTCAGCTGATGTTGATTCTTTAAGGTGTAACTCACCGCTGTGTTAGTTGCGTGTGTTGGTTGCGTGTGTACCTGGTGGCAGTGTGTCTCGCAGGCCGTGCGGGGGGGTGGTTCTCACAACCTTGACCTTGCAGCCTGTGTGTCGGCCCATGCGCTGCACGGCGGCCGACAGGTTGAGGAGCTGCGCCTGTAGCTCGTCCAGCAGCGATGCGTGCACGTGGAGCAGCGTCGCGTGCACGTGGAGCGGCGTGGGGAACTTAGAGTGACGTAGCTCCAGAGAACGAAGCCGCTGCTTCACGGTCGAGTTCAGAGCCGCACTTTGTTCCTCCTGAGAGAAAGAGGAGGGATTCAATCTGTACCAGGGTTTGATGAGGTTCATTAAAACAAAGCTTTGATATTTGAAAGTACAGGGAAGACGAACATGGCCGAGTCGGTGCTTGTTCTAAAATAAAAACCACAAGGATTCATACTTTCAAGTCATTTTGAATATTTTATCACTAAATCCTCAAACTAACTGAAATGTTTGGGATCATTTTTCATCAGGTCGAAGGAGACGCACCGCGGACAAAGAGCCTGCAGCTAATCTCGTTAGCATTCAGGGTTAAGCAGGAATTAGCAGGTGTCAAGACAAAGAGGTAAACAGAGGAAGAGAGAGAGGAGAGTGGATGTGGTGCCAGGTGGTACCAGGTGGTGGCGCTATATGGTCAACTCAGATTCTAGAAGAGGGCATGTGATTGTAAATAAAGATGGACGAAAGGACAGCTCCGTTAAGTGAGGTAAAATCATCTTGTTCGCCCCCTGGTGGTCGGCTGCAGTATGGACACAGCTGAGAGTGTTTCCCCAGAATCTCGACACCGAAACTCAACCTCACGACACAACCGCACAGACCCAGGTTCTGAATCACTTCAGAAGACCAAGATGGCAGCGCCCGTCTTCGGGACATTTCAGAGACGTGTCGTCCATCTTTATTTCACGCGTAGCCACGTGAGCTACGTCTACCTGCTCCTCCAGGGCTTTGACTTTGAGCCGGTGGTTTCTCAGCTCCACCTGCAGCTCCGACATCGTCTCCCTCAGCTCCTCCAGCTTGTCCTTTCTGTCCTGGTTCTCGTCCAGCCAGTTGGAGACGTCCTCTGTACAGCGGAACATATCCGGGCAGCGCTCCTGCGATGTCCCACCAGGGGGCAGTGTTGCCATCAGCCGGCACTCACCGTTAGAAGTCAGCTGGCTGCTGTACTCGCCGCACTGAGGTGACGAAGTAGCAATGATCTGGTCGGTGCTGTTGACACCAGGGTCGCCACTGGGAATCACTGGGTTGTCTTCAGGGGACAGAACGGGGCGTGTGTCCTGCAGGGAGGTCGGTGGACGCCAGTCTGCGTCCTCATAGTCGTCCTGGTTAATGTCCAGTACGTCCCAGTTTGTTTCTATACTCGAGTCTGGTACTTCCCGGCCTGTTTGGAAATTAACATCGAGAACATCCCCGTTTGTTTCTCGGAGGGAGTGGGGGTGCACGTCCTCATCATGGCCGATGTCTGTGTGTTCGTCAGAGGTCACAAGGTCACCGGTGACACATCGGAAGCACCGGCCGCCCAGAGCGAGGAGGACCAGGAACACACATGACCACTTCATCCTTAACACCCCCCCGACTCCTCCTCACTGGTTTCACCCACTTTGAGCCACAAGCAGAGTCGATGGATCGACTTCAGGGTCCGACGTCATCGCAGCAGCACGAGGATCCAGATCCAGCTGCTTGATCCAGGATGAAGAAAACCTGGAGTCTTCACTTCCTCCAGGGGTTCATCACTCCTTCTCACTTCTTTACTGGACGTGTCTGAGAGGAGAAGAGACCTGGTCATGGAAACTAAGAGGACAACAAAGCAAGAGACACAACCAGAATCACTAGAGCTACGATTACCAGTATTATTTTGTTATTGGAGTTAAAAGTCACTGTCATGGAATTTTTGAATATCTCAACTGTGTTATTAAGAGATAATAACTTAATAATCACACGCTGAGAGTCGGGCGTCTTCAGAAGCTGATGAATCATCTGAGACATGAACTGTGGAAACTAATGAAGCTGAAAACCCAGAAGCCAATCAGCTAAAATATGTAGAAACACTTATTCCTACCTGTTGTCTAGTACGTCCCAGTTCACCTCAGTGGAAGCCACAGCCTGTGTGTGTGTGTGTGTGCGTGTGTGTGTGTTGTGTGTGTGTGTGTGTCAGCACCGGTTATGACATCTTATCCTGGTAAACCTCCAAGGGGATTGGCAGCCATTGTCCTGGAAAGTAATGGATTACATATGATGGGATTAGAGTGTTGTGACTGCAAGTTAAAGTCACGGACGTAACGCACAGAGAGAAAAACGTCTGTTAAGAATTTCACCAGGATCCAAAACCCACTGATCAACATGTGGAGGTTCTGCTTCGCTTGATGTTGTGTTTTTAGATAAAGGTGCAGATGTGTAACTGTGCCTGAAACCTGTAGTCTCTGTAATGGCCAGCAGAGGGCGACTCCACTGGTTGTGTCTATGAAAACGACTCAACTTCTCGAGTAAAAAACGTATCTCTCTGATTTACTGTGATGGAAAAGTTTTATCAGGAAGTTGTATCACGCAACTGAAGAGCGAAACATCGGGTCTGTGTTACCATGGAGAAGTGTGTGTGTGTGTGTGTGTGTGTGTGTGTCCATAATTGATTTTAAGGAGGTTCAAGGCCCGTTCACTCCTCTAATGGGTTTTTATTTATCCTCCCGCCTCCAGACGCTGCTCAGTTTGTTCCATTAGAAAAAAATCTTAAAAACCATCAGGACTTCGAACTAAATGAACTGAAGGGTCACTTAAAAAACTCATGAACCAACAAACAACAATTTATACTATTTGTGTCTGTGGTGATGCTGCTGCAGCTTTTCTTTCTGAGACTGTTGGAGTGACCTGCAGTGACGGAACCAGAGCAGAGAAACACCTGCTGCCGGACTGGTCCCTGAACTGGAGATCACCTGTGGTGTTGATGAGTCCCAGCCGCCGCTGCAATGGTCGCTTCTTTATTCAAAGATTGTTGATATTTATCAGATCTTGTGTCTATTGTGTCTTTTGCCTGTTAAGGTTAACGTACCACATGTTATTTCCATGTCCAACAGAACAGTTGAGATACACAGACAGATTCCATGAACTCTCAGAACGAAGATGTTTAAAGACAGAACACATGTTTATAAAAACAGCTGCAGACAGAAACTGTCTTCATCAGGAAAACGTCCAGTTGAACACGGAGCTTTACGAATGGAGTCGTCCTCTTCACCCTCTTTCCACCGGGATCCGGTGAGACGCACCATTCGTCACCCTGAGGCCTCGGACAAAGGCCTGTGTGTAACTGTAGACTCCGAGCCGCGGGTTTGAATCCCCTCTTCCCCTCTGTGACGACATGGCGCTGCTGTGCTAATCTGCCAGAGACGTCAGCGGACATTTCACACTGAAGGATGCTTCATCAGAGCTGCTCCGATTAGTGTGTGTGTGTGTGTCTTTGTGTGTGTGTGTGTTTGTGTGTGCGTGTGCGTGTGTGTGTGTGTGTGGTACAGAGCAAAGGGGTGTGATATTTCATTAATTGTCAATTTCCATGCATCAGTGTGTGTTTACCAGCATGAATGAGAGAATATAGGAAGATTTTAGCTATGACGTCATTGTCTGTGTGTGTGTGTTTGTGTTTGTGTTTGTGTGTGTAGATGTCTGTGTGTGTATCAATCAATCAATCAAATTTTATGGAGAAGAGGAAGGAGAAGCTGGAAAAAGAAGCTCCGTGTGTCATATGTCATTAAATAGAGCAAGTTACGTTCTGCCTCACTAATTAACTCTAACTATAAGCTTTATCAAAAAGAAAGGTTTTGAGCCTACTCTTAAACAAACAGATGGTGTCTGCCTCCCGAACTGAAATTGGTAGATTATTCCACAAGTGAGGGGCTTGATGGCTAAAAGCTCTGGCTCCTACTCTACTTTTAGAGACTTTAGGGACGACAAGTAAGCCTGAATTCTGGGAGCGGAGTGCTCTAGCGGGTTTATAAGGTACTAACAGCTCTTTAAGGTAAAAAGGCGCTATATTATTAAGGGCCTTGAAGGTGAGGAGGAGAATTTTAAATTCTATTCTAGATTTAACTGGAAGCCAGTGTAGCGAAGCTAATACTGGAGAAATGTGCTCTCTTTTCTTTGTTCTTGTCAGGACACGTGCTGCGGCATTTTGGACAAGCTGTAGAGTCTTTAACGACTTACTGCTGGAGCCTGATAATAATGAGTTACAATAGTCCAGTCTCGATGTAACGAAGGCGTGGACTAGTTTTTCTGCATCTTTTTGCGAAAGGACATGCCTGATTTTTGAGATATTACGCAAGTGGAAAAAGGCAGTCCGAGAAATTTGTTTTAAGTGACTATTAAAAGATAAATCAGGATCGAAGATCACTCCCAAGTTCCTGACTGTTTCGTTGGAAGCAAGGGCAATGTCGTCTAGCGCAGCTATATCATTAGATAATTTATCTCTAAGGTGTTTGGGGCCAAGTATTATAACCTCTGTTTTGTCTGAGTTTAATAAGAGAAAATTGCGGGTCATCCAGGTTTTTATGTCCTTGAGACATGCTCGAAGTTTAGTTAATTGATTACTTTGTTCAGGTTTTATTGACAAGTATAACTGGGTGTCATCCGCATAGCAGTGGAAATTTACCGAGTGTGTCCTGATAATGTTTCCTAGTGGAAGCATATATAATGAGAATAAAATTGGGCCGAGCACAGAGCCCTGTGGAACACCATGGTTAACTTTGGTGCGCACAGATGTCTCATCATTAATTTGCACGAATTGGGAGCGATCAGAAAAATAAGATTTAAACCAATTAAGGGCAGTTCCATTAATTTTAATTAACTGTTTGAGTCTTTGTAATAAAATTTGATGGTCAATTGTGTCGAATGCTGCACTGAGATCTAACAGAACGAGGACAGACACAAGTCCCTGATCTGAGGCTATTAAAAGGTCGTTAGTGACTTTTGCCAAGGCTGTTTCTGTGCTGTGATTGGCTCTAAACCCCGACTGAAAGTCTTCATATATATTATTTTCCTGGAGAAACTCACACAGCTGATTGGCTACCACTTTTTCTAAGATTTTAGACATGAAGGGGAGATTAGATATTGGTCTGTAATTGGCTAAAACCTCTGGGTCTAGGGTGGGTTTTTTGAGAAGGGGTTTGATTACTGCTATTTTAAAAGACTGTGGTACATAACCTGATGATAATGACAGATTGATTGTGTTAAGTAACGAACTATCAATTAGGGGCAGAATTTCTTTAAGTAATTTTGTAGGAATGGGATCTAAGATACAGGTTGTTGGTTTAGAACCTGAGATTATTTTGGTAAACTGATCACAAGTGATCAGAGAGAAGCTGTCTAAATAATGGTTAGGATTCTCAGCCATTTCTGAGATTTCTGTTATTGGGAGGGTATTAGTGCCAATTGAGGGCAGGAGATTGTTGATTTTATTTCTAATGGTTAGAATTTTATCATTAAAAAAGGTCATAAAGGTATTGCTATTTAGGGATGGAGGAATACTGGGTTCGGTGGAGGTGTGACTCTCTGTCAGCCTGGCTACAGTGTATGTGTGTGTGTGTGTGTGTGTGGGGGGGCGTGCATGTTGTGTGTCCTTGGCTGACAGGATATAAAGGTGGACGCTCAGTTGCAGGGAAACAACTAAAGTCTTTGTCCAGCGGCTGAACGACCAGAATCCATCAGGGACAGAGAGAGACAGGTCAGTGGGTGAGCATCTTCATCTTCATCTTCATCTTCATCTTCATCTTCATCTGTTCATATCATTTATTATTTCAGAAATTTTGGACAGTATCTTACATTTTTACTTCATTGAAACTGAAATATCATTCCTTTTAATTAATCTTCCTTTAAAGGAATAAATCTATCTGCAAAAAGTTAAATTTTATTGAAGTCAAGTTAAACTTTCATCCTTTTCTTCATTTTTATTTCAAATTCTCATTATTATTATTTTTATTACAATAATAATTATTGCTAATTTATTTTTGAACTAAAACTGATGGAATAATAACTGTTAATGTTTTCTGTTGTGATCATCTGAACTAAATTATCGACAAATCATCTGTGAATGAAGAATTAATTTAACATATACGATAATATCAGAATACATTCTTCAATATTGTATAATTGTAAAGATTATTCATAGCTTTAAAAGTCAATTTTAATGATTTAATAGTTTTATATCTACACAGTTTTTTATTTTGAAAGACTTTAATGCATAATATACATATCAAATTCTTATAGTTATACTATAATCATGTATTTGTTTTCTTTTTGAATCGTATGTTGGAAATTAATCTCTTATTTAACTGCAAATGTTTAAATTTACAAATAAACTATATTGTTGTTAAAATACATTAATCTTTGCTCTGTTATTATAATTAGTCGTTTTTCAGCCTTATGATTGTTGACGGTTAAAAGTTCAGTTTTATTGGTAAATACAGTTTGAGTTGATCGAATGTGATTCGATGATGACCGGGTGTTGCTGTCTCTGATTGGCCGGCAGGAGAATGCATTCTGTGTGGCTATTGGTGGCCGTGACTGTGGTGGGTGTGGTCAGCGGAGACGACAACCAATGCTGGGAGCATCCGAGCTGCCAGGAGGTCAACGATGAGAGCAGCATGATGGTGACACACACACACACACACACACACACACGCTGACTGATATTCTCTAAACGTTCACTACCTGATACGACAGAAATCATCTTTGAGAAACATTTATTCAACGTGTAGTTTGATGCGTGACTGTACTGCAGCCAGCCACCAGGGGGCGATGGAGATACTGTGGCTTCACTTTCATGAGCCGTCCTTTTTTGTTCAATCTAAGACATGACATCATGAAACATTCAAACTTTGTTATCATCGTATATCAAATTTAACAGTAACAATTTGAATAACAATAAACTTTTGAGCAAAGATCCCCAGCAGACAGGACGGAGCCGGGGTTCCTGATTTCTCGACTTCTCCTCCTGCAGGAATGCATCCAGCTCTGTCAGCCTGACCTCCCCCCCGAGGCCTCCTCCTCCTCCGCCCCCCCGGCCAAGCGCTCCTACTCCATGGAGCACTTCCGCTGGGGGAAGCCCGTCGGACGGAAGCGTCGCCCGGTCAAGGTCTACACCTCCGATGGCGTGGAGGAGGAGTCGGCCGAGGCGTTCCCCGAGGAGATGCTGAGGCGCGAGCTCCCGGCAGCAGGAGCCGACCAGGAGACGCTGGCAGCGGGGGAGCAGGAGAAGCTCCATGATGTCCACCAGAAGAAAGACAGCACCTACAAGATGAAGCACTTCCGCTGGAGCGGCCCGCCGGCCAGCAAACGCTACGGAGGCTTCATGAAGAGCTGGGACGAGCGCCACCAGAGGCCGCTACTCACACTCTTCACAAACGTCATCAAGGACGAAGAGCGGGAGACAACGGGGGGGCAGGGGGGAGAGATGGAGTGAAGAGATAGAGAGAAGAGAGAGAGAGAGAGTTTCCACAGCAACGCCTTCATCTGATCGACCAACAAATCAACTCAAACTCAGAAATTGTCCTTTTCTCCCCAAACAGCTGAATCTGTTCCCTTCTTCACTCTCACTGCAGCTCACTGTTGTGTTCACTCATCAACACAACCACACAAACATCTCCAGGTGGAAAGTGAACATATCAAACTGAGAAAAGCTGTAAATTCGTTCACAATCTGCTTGAAAAGTTACTTCAATTATGAATTATCAGTTTCCATCGTGATTAATCAACAGTTTCCGCTGCACGATGTATTTTCAGATGTGGGAGGAGCTTCGTGTCTGGACTTTCTGAGTTATGACTCTCAACATTAGCCAGATGTTACTTTCAGATTTGCTCGTTGCTTATTTAGTCATAAACATGTGTACGTGTAATGTGTTAAAGAAGTTCTGTGAGAGAACACAAACAATAAAAAAAGTTGAATCATGCTTGAATTGCTCGAAGTGTGTTTGTGTTGCAGCAGCAGAAACAAATCAAATCCACCGTCACTGTTTGATTCCTTCAGAAAGTTTGTAGATTTGTTTATTGATAGACTCAGATATAATGTTAATATTAATACATTATTAATATAAAACACTTCACAGACGTGAAAACAGATTCAAACTTTATATCCTGTCTTTTATTTCTAATCCTGAACATTTGGGGGTTTTGCTCGATTCATGTCGGTGATATTTCACTTTATTTATTTATAACTTCAAACTCTTCTCGTTCACTAACAAATCCAAGGAAACAATTTTGAATCAAACACAAAGATCTTTATTATCTGAAACAGGTCAAAGAACCAGAACATTCAAAGCAAGAAGTCATCAGTCGATTAAGATTGATTTGGATCAGACCAGTAGCAGAGTCCCAGCAGGTCAGGACTGGGCACACTGGTCTCTCCTCAGGGTCTCTGACAGCGGAGTCTGGGAGCCCTGGGAGGCCTCGCAGGTCACAGAGCCGGCCTGCCTCCACTGCTCAGCAGGGAGCCTCAGGCTGCTGCTCCAGCTGTAGCGCCCGTCGCTCTCCAGAACCCCGGGGCTGCTGCTCTCCTCCCAGCCCCCCCCCGCTGCTGCCGTCCACCTTCCAGGACAGACTCCAGTCGGAGGGGAAGCCCTTGTTGGCCAGGCACATGATGGAGGCCGTCCCCTGCTGCAGCTCCTCGCTGGAGGGGGGCAGCACCGTCAGGCTGGGGCGGACGTCACCTGTAGGACACAGCCATCAACTTAGAGCACAGGCAGCTGTCAGTCAAACACCCCTCACTGTAGATCTCTGCTCCAGTCAATGTTTCACTTCCCTTTATCAATCAGCACAGAATCACCACACAACTCAAACACACCCACAAACAGATTCTGCACAATAAACTTCAACATACACAACATGTACAAACTCATCAGATTATCTGACAGCCATCAAACGTTCTTCATGTGGGATTCAATCCTTTCATTTGAAGAAATGATTTTAAACTTCAATGAAAACAACATAGATTACATTATTATGACAGAACGTTTTTTAAATCTTTGTCTTCATTACATTTTGTTCATCAAATTCTTCTCCTATATTCGATGAAAGCATCTGAACAAAAGGAAACTTAGTTCATCCTGAAATAACTTTTGAATGATAAATGAATCCTTAAAAATAAGTTAAACTGACTTGATATCTTTTCTGACACACACTCACTGAGCCGTCGCACAAAAACCTCAGACTGCAGAGACTCGACTCTCCGACTCGGTTTGACGCAACTAAAGCCACAAAACCTCAAGATGCAACTTTAAAGTCAAATCTGGGGGGAAATGATTCATCCTGTGAACTTAATGTTTGTTATTCATTTCAGGGACTTTTCACAGTTTCTGCTGCTGAAACCAACTTTGTTTCAAATGTTTGAAAAAGCTTTAATCGTCGTGGAAACACAGATTCTCTTCCTGCGCATGATGAATATGAAGGAAATGAAAAGAGAGGTGAAATAAAATCTTAAATATTTGACTTACTTCCAACGTCCAGTCTGGTTCCTCCACCACACGTGTACCACAGTGACACACACTCACTGAGCCGTCGTACAAAAACCTCTGAGGACACAACTCTCGACTCTGAATCCAACAAACGCACCAGAGCTGCTGTTTGTGAGATCTGTCTCCAAATAAGAAGAATAAATTAACAAGAAGTATAAATAAATAAGAAGAATAAATAAAAAATGAAATTTTTTAATCTTTGTACAAAGATTTTCGAGAAAACCAAGCTGTTGTAAAACTACATTCAAATAGGAGAAGTCGTCCTGAAACATCAAATCCAAACTGCATGGTGAGAATGTGAACTCCTCCTGATCAGTCCTGTGATAAATAATTGATTTATTGATGAACAGCATCATCAGAGCATTTCCATAGAGTCACTTTGCATCTGCAGCTCCACGCTCCACTGCTCTGGGACGGTTTATAGTCCAGGGAGCTGAGGACGGGAGGACTGACGGCTCTCCTTCATGACCACAGACCTCCTGCTCTTCAGAAACATGAGCTTCACCTCCGTCCTCGTCTGGACGCTGCTCTGCTGCTGCTTCACAGGTAAAGTTCAGACCATCCAACTCCTGTCGACTCGCTGCCTCTGACATGAAGCTGACGAACCCACCTGCTTGTTTCTGTCTCTGTGTCCTCAGAGTCCAGGGGACAAGTCACAGTGACCCAGCCTGGAGCAGCGAGCTCCACTGTGGGAGGCTCCGTCACCATCTCCTGTAGAACCAGTGAGACTGTTTATAATTCAAACCGTTTGGTCTGGTACCAGCAGAGAGATGGAGAAGCTCCTAAACTGATGATTTACACGACTTCCACTCGAGCTTCAGGGATTCCAGATCGTTTTTCAGGCAGTGGCAGCGGCAGCGACTTCACTCTGACCATCAGTGGAGTCCAGGCTGAAGACGCTGCAGTGTACCACTGCATCGGGGAGTTTGATATCAAGAAGTGGGATCTGTTCACACAGTGAAAAACCACCGTACAAAAACCTTGTGAACAGAAACTGAAGTGAATGACTGCAGCTGGACGCTTCACACTTCACTGAGGACACACACACACACACACACACACACACACACACACACACACGGAGGGCGGACAGAGAACTAGTCAAAGAAAAGCTGAGAGTTGGGATGAAACCGCTCGTCAGTGTTTCACTTCCCTCTCTGAGCTCTGTAGCCATGGCAACAGACGGGCACATGCTGACGTGGCAACACGATCATGCTGAAGATAAGAAGAGAAAATCTTAACTGGTACAAGCTGCCTCGGATAAGTTAAATACTTATATAGTGTTCATTTCAATTAGCACAAGAGAAACATCCCAAAAATATAGTACAGTATAGTAATACTGTATATGAGAGTTATCTGAGGACTTTATGGTATATGAGGAGTTATCTGAGGACATGATGTATATGAGGAGTTATCTGAGGACATGATGTATATGGGAGTGAGGACATGATGTATATGAGGAGTTACCTGAGGACATGATGTATATGATGAGTTATCTGAGGACATGATGTATATGAGGGTGAGACATGATGTATATGATGACTTTATGGTATATGAGGAGTTACCTGAGGACATGATGTATATGAGGACATGTATATGTATCTAACCTCTGTGGTGTGAAACTGTTCCTCTCGTCAGTGATATGAAGTGTTCGTCCCACCAGGTGTAACTGACGGTTGAGTTCAGATGCAGGTGGAGAAACTGAGAAGTTTCACTCTGAAGATCTTCAAGTAGAAATCAATATTTAAACCGTGGCTGAGTTTCAGGGTCAAACTACTGGTTAGTGGGGACATCTGCTGGTTGACAAGTGTCACTGCAGGTGTCTCACCTGAGGAGGACAGCAGCAGCACAGCTACGTCACCACATCTGTTAACATGTGGGTCCATTAGTGGAACCATAAAAAGTACCACGTTATTATTATTATTATTGTTATTATTATTATTATTATTATTATTATTACTTTTATTGCCTTTTTTATTATTATATTTATTGTTATTATTATTATTATTTTCCTATCTATTATTATAATTACCATTCTAGGGTAAAGAGAACAACAGTTTATCAAACAGTTTATCTTCAGTTTCTTTCACACTGAACCTTTAGATGTTTCCAACCGTTCTTCATCATGATCAGGGCTTTTATTTTGAAACAAAGTCCCGGATGTGCGGTGGCGTCACTCTATGGCTCTTGATTTTTGGTTCTGGGTTATAAACAGAGTGGCTGAAGTTTAGTTTCCTCACTACTTCTGGATCTCCTCTGAACCTCCTCTGAACCTCCTCTGGACCTCCTCTGAACCTCCTCTGGATCTCCTCTGGATCTCCTCTCTGGATCTCAGGTGAGATGACGACCTCCCCCCCCCGGCTCCGCGGCCCTTGACGGGATGTACTCGCATCTGATCGAGCGAGACGAGCAGCACCACGGGACAGATGTGAAAGGTAAGAATCAGATCCAGATGTTGAGCTTCTTCTCTCCGGTTTGACTCAATAACAACCTGGGACACAACTCCAGCTGCATCATGTCTCCTTCTCTCTCATGTTCACCAAACAGTGGAGAGAAGAACAGAACTTTATTTTACATCTTTAGATCTTTTACCTTCCCCTTTTTTTGCTGATGAGAAGCAGCAACTCTTTTTAATAAATGCTTTAAGCTCGAAAAAAAAATTCAAATAATCCTTTATCAGTCCACCCGGGGAAACACATGTCCATAAATCCACACAGACAGATGACAGGCAACAACTACTACTGCTACTACTACTATTATTATTAATAATAATAATAATAATAATAATAATAATAATAATAATAATAATAATATTAAATCCTGAATCTGTGTATAACCTGTGATTTCTGCCTCACAAGCAGAGAAGATTCTGTTTAATTTGAGCACAAACAGAGAAAAGCATCAACATCTTGAGAAGGAGGAAACTTGTGAAAGTTGAGCTGAAGAAAGTCTCGGCCTCTGGGGATCAATGAACGAGACTCATTTGCTGTATATTTACTTTGTGGATCATTCCTCCTCCTCCCAGTCTCCCAGGTCCGACTGCCCCCCCCAGCCGAGCGGCCCCGGGCCCTACCGCCTCGCCACCATCTGCCTGGCCACGCTCTGCGCCATCATGCTGTTCTCCATGATAGCTGTGGCTGCACAGGGTGAGTAGACGTCAGGTGACCGTGGCTGCTCCTCTGATGTGTTCCTGATGTGTTCCTGATGTGTTCCTCACGTGTTCCTTGCATGTTCCTCACATGTTCCTGATTTGTTCCTCACATGTTCCTCACATGTTCCTCACATGTTCGTGACGTGTTCCTCACTTGTTCCTCACGTGTTCCTGACGTGTTCCTCACGTGTTCCTCACTTGTTCCTCACGTGTTCCTCACATGTTCCTCACGTGTTCCTCACGTGTTCCTGAAGGATTTTAAACGTCATATTTGGGCTGTAGATGAATTCACTCTCTTCTTACTGGTCTGTGGTTCCACAGGTAAAAGCAAACCTCAGGGAGGCGTTGAAGTCGCCCCAGAGCCACAGAAGCAGACGCAGGATATGAACGTGACGAACACCATCAGCGCTCTGCAGCAGGAGAAGAAGCAGCTGCAGGTGCAGATTGACGAGCTGCTGGTCAAACTGGCCACCTTGATGGCCACTAAGGGTACAAACCTTTTTAAATGGACGTGGGTTTGACTTTGATCGGATGATTCTTACTGATACGTTGGTTGGTCGGTCGTTTCCTGGAGACGTCATGAAGCTGTCGGTGAGGGAAGATCAAATGAATCAAAGTGTGTCTGTGTCCTTCTTCAGCTCCTGAGGTGATCAAACCGACCGAGGCGGCGCCGGCCGCCATCGTCTGCCCCATGGACTGGCATCTCTTCAACAGCAGCTGTTACCTCATCTCCAGAATGACGAGGAACTGGCATGAGAGTGAGTCTTACTGCCAGAACCAAGGCGCTCACCTGGCCATCATCCACTCGGCCGAGGAGCAGGTTCGTCACAACACCTCAGCTGCTGTTAGAACATGAACATCAACTGTTCATCAGGGATGAACCTGTGGAACACGCTTCCTCCTCCTCAGACGTTCCTGTGGGATCTCCTTCCCAGAGGCCAATGGAACGCCTTCTGGTTCGGGATCACTGACGGGGAGACGGAGGATCAGTGGAAATGGGTGGATGGAACTCCACTGGTCGGAAGGTAGGTTCATGGATTCAGCAGCTTGTGATTGACTCAGTGAGTTGGTGGTTAGGGTTGTTCAGAGGATGTTCCCCTCTTCTCAGAGTCTCCTCTCTCCAACGTGCTGCAGGAGCTTCTTGTTGCATTCGTCCAAAGAACTTAGAACTTTGTGGAATTCTCTGAATTTCTGTTTCTGAGTTTTTTCTTGAGGTGAATCGTCTGAGGTTCTGGGCTCGACACAGAAACATCCCAAAAATGTTTTATCTCGTTCTCTATCTCTAGCTTGTTTAAAAAAAATCCCCTTGTTTACAGAACTCTTCAACCTCGTGTTCCAGGACACAAGAATAATTTCAACTTTGAGTCCGTCACTTTTTAGCCCTTGAAATTTGGGTCCTTTGTATTAAAATCCCTCAGAATTCTTCCCATTTTCACGTGAATCCACTCAAATTACAACTAGAATGTATTTTTATGGTTATTTGATTCAACTTGACTGTGATAAACAAAAGAGCCTGAGGAGCAACGAGGACCTGAAGGAAGACGAGACTTCAGAAGGAGCTTTGAAAGAGATTTGAGATAAATTTACTAGAACCTGTGACCATTTAAACAAAGACTGAACTTTTGCCCCAAACTGTGTTTTCTGGCTCCAGATTGTCGGAGACACACAATCCCGCCTGACCGATGGACCCTGTTAAACATTGACTGGTCACAGACCAGCAGACTTCAGTGCAGGTTTTGATGATAAAAGTAACAGATGTGAGAGAACAGCTGGAGGGAGGCAGCTGACCTCTGACCTCTGTCCTATGACCTCTGATGAAAAGCAAAGAGAGAGGAGCTGAAATCTGTGACACAGATGTTTGTCTTCTGTTTTCTATCTTCTGTGTTTACTTGATGATTGTGAAACCATCAGATTTGTCGTCCTCATTTTTTAAATATCTTCTGATGACCGATCTCTTGTCGTCCCTCTTGTGGCCCCTCGTTCCTTCTCTTCCTCTTTGTCTTGACTCTGCTCTGCTGTTTCACAATGATTTGACATTTACTGTAATATTTTATCTTTATTCAATACTGTGCAACTATTATAATTTATATCCAAATTCTATAATTAGTAAACAATAAGATTTCCATTGATCATTGAGTGTTTGTGGATGAATTGACTGAGTCGTTGAATCTTCTGTCCTCACTCCAGTTTCTGGGAAGCTGGCGAACCCAACAACCACATCAACGAGGACTGTGGCTACATGATCAAGACTGAGGTGATGGAGCGAGTGGCGGTGAGCAGCTGGTACGACGCCCCCTGCCACATGGCCCTGCCGTTCATCTGTGAGCAGGAGATGGGCGCCGGTGTCAGCACGGCCGTTCCACACTGAGGCGCCGAGGAAACCAGTCGCTGGCTCGTGAGGGTTTCACAACAACCTGCAGCTACAGATCTCTTACTTTCTTAATTTGCGTTATTTTGATATGAAGACATTCGGATGTTGATTTTGCCTGGAACAATGGATATTATGTTTTGATGAATTTCTGACATGTTTAAGGCTTAATGTCAAAATCAATGATTTCTCATGTTTATTTGCTAGTTTTATAAAAACGTGGCCACTAACTGTGAATGTAATCGTTGAATCGATACTGAAATACTGAAAAATAAATCAATACTGAAAGATAAACTATCCTCTAATAATTTAAAGAATGAAAACACAACCTTGTTCAACATGATAGTTGACTTGTCTGTAATGTTGTTGTTAGCCAGCAGGTGACGCTGCTCGAACAAACAACCTTCAGTCAAAACAGCTATTCCAGTTTTCCTACTGCGGCAGCTTTTCAATGTAAAACCATATTCAGTCTCTAACACATTAATTTGCATTAGTTTTTTTAAAAGTTAAAATCAGGGTTTTAATTGTTATCTGAGGACATGATGTATATGAGGACATGTATATGTATCTAACCTCTGTGGTGTGAAACTGTTCCTCTCGTCAGTGATATGAAGTGTTCGTCCCACCAGGTGTAACTGACGGTTGAGTTCAGATGCAGGTGGAGAAACTGAGAAGTTTCACTCTGAAGATCTTCAAGTAGAAATCAATATTTAAACCGTGGCTGAGTTTCAGGGTCAATCTACTGGTTAGTGGGGACATCTGCTGGTTGACAAGTGTCACTGCAGGTGTCTGACCTGAGGAGGACAGCAATAGCACAGCTACGTCACCACATCTGTTAACATGTGGGTCCATTAGTTGTATCATAAAAAGTACCACGTTATTATTATTATTATTATTGTTATTTTTATTATTATATTTATTGTTATAATTATTATTTTCCTATCTATTATTATAATTACCATTCTAGGGTGAAGAGAACAACAGTTCAAACAGTTTAGATGAAACAAACATGTGAAAACATCTCCATAATTATTTTATCTTCAGTTTCTTTCACACTGAACCTTTAGATGTTTCCAACCGTTCTTCATCATGATCAGGGCTTTTATTTTGAAACAAAGTCCCGGATGTGCGCCGGCGTCACTCTGTGGCTCTTAACTTTTGCTTCTGTTTATAAACAGAGTGGCTGAAGTTTAGTTTCCTCACTACTTCTGGATCTCCTCTGGATCTCCTCTGAACCTCCTCTGGATCTCCTCTGGATCTCCTCTCTGGAGGTCAGGTGAGATGACGACCTCCTCCCCCAGCTCCGCGGCCCTTGACGGGATGTACTCGCATCTGATCGAGGCCGAGGACGAGCAGCACCACGGGACAGATGTGAAAGGTAAGAATCAGATCCAGATGTTGAGCTTCTTCTCTCCGGTTTGACTCAATAACAACCTGGGACACAACTCCAGCTGCATCATGTCTCCTTCTCTCTCATGTTCACCAAACAGTGGAGAGAAGAACAGAACTTTATTTTACATCTTTAGATCTTTTACCTTCCCCTTTTTTTGCTGATGAGAAGCAGCAACTCTTTTTAATAAATGCTTTAAGCTCGAAAAAAAAATTCAAATAATCCTTTATCAGTCCACCCGGGGAAACACATGTCCATAAATCCACACAGACAGATGACAGGCAACAACTACTACTGCTACTACTACTATTATTATTATTAATAATAATAATAATAATAATAATAATAATAATAATAATATTAAATCTGTGTATAACCTGTGATTTCTGCCTCACATCCACACTAGTGAAAGTAATGTGTGCTTGGTTAGAACATTGAGGAGCTGTTCACACACGTCCCTGAATCTGTTCTGACTCGTCTCAGATACAAGTCAAACTTGTCCTTCGTGAACAAAAGGCTCCACACTTAAGACAATTTATGTTGAATTCTTTATGCATAGTTCTAGAAGCCATGGAATTGTGTTATTAAGATTCAAAAGCCCAGTTAGAGCTCCTCGGATCCATCATCGTGATGTGAAAAGATGTGTGATGCTCACTTTTATGATTGATTAGTGCGATGATCGTTTTTCTAATTCATAATTTGCACAAGCAGAGAAGATTCTGTTTAATTTGAACACCAACACAGAAAAGCATTAACAATTTGAAAAGGAGGAAACTTGTGAAAGTTGAGCTGAAGAAAGTCTCGGCCTCTCGGCTCCACTGAGGTTCCTCTGATGTCTCTGGTTATGTGAGGACATCGTGTGAATCAATGAACGAGACTCATTTGCTGTATATTTACTTTGTGGATTATTTGTTTTACTTTAATAAACAACCCCTCCTCCGCCCAGTCTCCCAGGTCCGACTGCCCCCCCGGGCGAGCGGCCCCGGGCCCTACCGCCTCGCCACCATCTGCCTGGCCACGCTCTGCGCCATCCTGCTGATCTCCATCATAGCCGTGGCTGCACAGGGTGAGTAGACGTCAGGTGACCGCTGCTCCTCAGGTGGTTTGTTCTGGGACTGAGGTGTGAACTGGCTCATGTCTGTTCCCAGCTCAGAGAGCAGGTGAACCACCGTGTTCCAGCTCATGTTCCAGCTCATGTTCCAGCTCATGTTCCAGCTCATGTTCCAGCTCTTCTGTTCTCGGACTGTTCACCTGCTCGGATGGAGGAATTCACAACTGCTGACTTTACACTCTCAGTCCAGAAAAGAGGATCTAGTGGTTTGAGCGTTGCAACACATTTTATGGAATATTAGCCAATAGTGTGTTACATGCGTTTGCTACATGTGTGCGTGTGTGTGGGTGTGAGTGTGTGTTTCTGTGTACTTGTTACATTGAACAAGTTGCGGAGTGCAGAAGCTGAAAAGCTGATTCTGCTTTTAATCAGCTCGTTGACTAAACTGCTGCCAGTTGAGTCAGAGGCTGGTTTCAGACCTGATCTGAACCTCTGATGTGTTCCTCACGTGTTCCTGACGTGTTCCTCACATGCTCCTCACGTGTTCCTGACGTGTTCCTCAAGTGTTTCTCACGTGTTCCTGACGTATTCCTGAAGAGTTCCTGACCCGTTCCTCACGTGTTCCTTGCATGTTCCTGACGGGTTCCTCACATGTTCCTGACCTGTTCTAGAGGTTCTGTCTGTGAGAACAAATTTCTGAGTCAGTGTCTCTGGAGATTTTCTGGAAGTTTCTAACACGTGACGGACGTGAAACTGGAAGAACACAAACATCTCAGGATGAAGAAGAGGAGCAGAACACGTAGAAGACGAAGAC
Source organism: Pseudopleuronectes americanus (assembly GCA_038501795.1). Taxonomy (NCBI): domain Eukaryota; kingdom Metazoa; phylum Chordata; class Actinopteri; order Pleuronectiformes; family Pleuronectidae; genus Pseudopleuronectes; species Pseudopleuronectes americanus. The sequence goes on from CM076731.1 coordinate 783,042, forward strand.
GCCCACGTGGAAACACAAGGAGATTCCTGATCTTCTGGTGATGAGGGCCCACGCCGGTGTGGATGAGCTGTAAACAACAACACTGATTGTTCCTCAGCAGAGTTTATACGTCATGTCCCGCCTCCTGCTGCTCTACAGGCTCCGCCTCCTGCTGCTCTACAGGCTCCGCCCCTCCCCTGATGTTCCCAAATGTTCTTGTTGGTGTGAGCGGGTCGGACCCAACAACCTGCTGCTGTTTAGTGTATCTGACATTGGGTTAGAGTGACTCAACAGAGGCGGCGCGGTTAAAAACTTCTAAAAGATTTTAAACGTCATATTTGGGCTGTAGATGAATTCACTCTCTTCTTACTGGTCTGTTGTTCCACAGGTAAAAACAAACCTCAGGGAGCCGGTGCAGTCGCCCCAGAGCCAGAGAAGCAGACGCAGGATGTGAACGTGACGAACACCATCAGCGCTCTGCAGCAGGAGAAGAAGCAGCTGCAGGTGCAGATTGACGAGCTGCTGGTCAAACTGGCCACCTTGATGGCCACTAAGGGTACAAACCTTTTTCAATGGACGTGGGTTTGACTTTGACTGGATGATTCTTACTGATACGTTTTTATAGTTTACTGAATTAATGACCATATAAGTCAATTGTTTCAGGTTCATGGTACTGGTTATTTAGTGTCATTGCGTTGTCGTTTATCCTAAATATGAGAAGATGAGCCGATCTCGGTCTGTTTAATCAAGTATTTATTTAGGAGGCAATGAAAGGTATCAATCAGCAAAACAATGGGCTTCCAACCCACCACCCCAGAGCTCTAGCAGCCCTGGGGAAGTCTTGAGTCGCAGCAGAACGCATCAAACAGCCGGCGCCTGTCTATTCAATAACAGAAGGTCTTGGTTCTTCCTCCTGGGAAGTGCGCAGGCATAGTCCCTCCTCTTGGCATTGGAATGAGGAAGTGACAAGGAGCAAAGTCTCCCAGTCTCACTCCTCCTTTAGGTGCTAGGCAAAATGTTCATCTCTTGAACAGCATTGACACAGCTGAGGCTGTGTAGGCCATTGGAGAAAGAATATGATGTTCCTGCTATAAAGGCTGAAATGTTCTGTTGGTGTAAACATTAGGATCCTCGAAACCAAGACAACGAAACATAACAACTTCACTCTGAACATGGGACATCTGCTTGAACTCTGTGTGATGTCAAATGAATTTGAGGGAGCTATGTTATAATATAAATAGATAGAAATTAGAAAAACTAAAAGATGATTAACACCAGGAAGTAAAAGGTGATTATTAATCATTTGTATAGAAGGCCTTATATCTGGCCCAAACTGTTCATGCTTTCCTCCAACCTTTCTTTATTGCAAAGAGTTCAGTCAAACACAGACTATAGCTAAAATATTGAATTCTTAACATTAGTCGTTGCCTGGAGACATCAAGAATCTGTCGGACAAGAAGACCAAATGAATCAAAGTGTGTCTGTGTCCTTCTTCAGCTCCTGAGGTGATCAAACCGACCGAGGCGGCGCCGGCCGCCATCGTCTGCCCCATGGACTGGCATCTCTTCAACAGCAGCTGTTACCTCATCTCCAGACTGAGGAGGGACTGGCATGAGAGTCAGTCGTACTGCCAGAGCCAAGGCGCTCACCTGGCCATCATCCACTCGGCCGAGGAGCAGGTTCGTCACAACACCTCAGCTGCTGTTAGAACATGAACATCAACTGTTCATCAGGGATGAACCTGTGGAACACGCTTCCTCCTCCTCAGACGTTCCTGTGGGATCTCCTTCCCAGAGGCCACTGGAACGCCTTCTGGTTCGGGATCACTGACGGGGAGACGGAGGATCAGTGGAAATGGGTGGATGGAACTCCACTGGTCGGAAGGTAGGTTCATGGATTCAGCAGCTTGTGATTGACTCAGTGAGTTGGTGGTTTTGGTTGTTCAGAGGATTTTCTCCTCTCTCCAACGTGCTGCAGGAGCTTCTTGTTGCATTCGTCCAAAGAACTTTTGCCCCAAACTGTGTTTTCTGGCTCCAGATTGTCGGAGACACACAATCCCGCCTGACCGATGGACCCTGTTAAACATTGACTGGTCACAGACCAGCAGACTTCAGTGCAGGTTTTGATGATAAAAGTAACAGATGTGAGAGAACAGCTGGAGGGAGGCAGCTGACCTCTGACCTCTGTCCTATGACCTCTGATGAAAAGCAAAGAGAGAGGAGCTGAAATCTGTGACACAGATGTTTGTCTTCTGTTTTCTATCTTCTGTGTTTACTTGATGATTGTGAAACCATCAGATTTGTCTTCCTCAAAAATAACAACTCCAGCGATTTGTTGTGGTTCCTTCCTCTATGTGTCAGAAACGATACGCTAGATGGCGTCGAATGGGATTACGACCCAAAAATAAATCATCGTCTTGCTACATGGGCTTGTTACAGACATTTCATAAAGACCCCAAGGAGCCATATCAACTGTGGTAAAATGGGCATACGATGAGTCCTTTAATATTTTATCTTTATTCAATACTGTGTAACTTTTATAATTTATATCCAAATTCTATAATTAGTAAACAATAAGATTTCCATTGATCATTGAGTGTTTGTGGATGAATTGACTGAGTCGTTGAATCTTCTGTCCTCACTCCAGTTTCTGGGAAGCTGGCGAACCCAACAACCACATCAACGAGGACTGCGGCTACATGATCAAGACTGATGTGCTGAAGCGAGTGGCGGTGAGCAGCTGGTACGACGCCCCCCTGCCACATGGCCCTGCCGTACATCTGTGAGAAGGAGATGGGCGCCGGTGTCAGCACGGCCGTTCCACACTGAGGCGCCGAGGAAACCAGTCGCTGGCTCATCAGGGTTTCACAACAACCTGCAGCTACAGATCTCTTACTTTCTTAATTTTCTTTCAAAACCTCAACTTTTAATTCACCTTATTTTGATATGAAGACATTCCGATGTGGATTTTGCCTGAAACAATGAACTCATTAAAAGTCTGGCAGCTGTTTGACTTAGTGTCAGAGAACGAGACTAAAGAGGAAATGTGAAGCAGTAAAAAACTGTATTTAGTCTTAAATGTTGGTAAAGTAAGTAAAGTAATCAAATTATTTTACTAGTTTGTGAAACAAAGGAAATAAATTTCCACTACGTAGAAGGAAAAAAGAGGAACTTTGCCTAAAATCATAACCACCATCCATATTAATTAACAATTAATTAAGTGTGAATATTAACCTATAATAAGAAAATAATTCTAACCGAATCCTTGTTTCTTTTTAACTTGACTTTCGTAATTTCTCTTCGGCATTTAACACCATTCTTATGAATAAATCATCAATTTGAATAATTACCACTTTCCTTAGAATCTCTTATTTGTTTAAAATCAATATAAGTAAATGAAAGAAAGAATATCATTCAGATTTGAATGGTTAGTCTCCACCTGGTGGTCACATGGTTTACTAATTACTTTTAAATGTTCGTATTTAATAAATGTTTATGTTTTGATGTATTTCTAACATGCTTTTGTTTAAAGTTTAAGGCTTAATGTCTAAATCAAAATTTTTTTTTGCTTGTTTTATAAAAACGTGGCCACTAACTGTGAATGTAATCAATTAATAAATACTGAAATACTGAAAAGTAAATCAATACTGAAAGATAAACTATCCTCTAATCATTTAATGCAGGGGTCTTCAATGTTTTTCAGGCCGGGGACCCCCAAACTGGTGGATACTATATACTATATATATTGTATAAAATTGTGTTTTATATTAAACTGGGCCTAGTGCCGTACATAACCATAGCTACCCTGTTGTTGTGCATTCAATACTAAGCTATTCAAATATAACACGGGTTCATATATTCATATTTTTAATTTAAACATGTGCTAGGTACCGGGTGGCGATGCCACTGCCATTTATAAACATACATTTCGCATACGACACTGAGCTATTAGAGTAATTTACAGATTCCTTTTTTTAATTTTAAGCATACATGTAGAAGAGACAGTGAATCCTCAAGCCATCTGTGGATGCCCCACATACTCCCACATTAGTGAGATGTCTGACCCTGATGGGTAGCACACAACTTATCTAGCCCTTGGACGGATGGAGGTTGTCAGGCAGAGGGTCAAATCAGCCTCACAATATGTAGGATGCAGGTTAATTTGTATTTAAAGACATTTAAATTTGTGGGAAAAAAATTGGTTAGAAAATAAATCAAAAATTCTAAAACTTATAAAAAATTGTCTAATCAACCAAAGATTTAGCGACCCACCTGCAGTACCCTCGCGGGCCCCCTAGGGTTCGCCGACCCCCTGTTGAAGACCTCTGATTTAATGGATGAAAAACATTGTTCAACATGATTGTTGTCTGTAATGTTGTTGTTGGCCAGCAGGTGGCGTTGCTCGAACAAACAACCTTCAGACAAAATAGCGATTCCAGTTTTCCCGCTGCTGCAGTTTTAGACCTTTCAAAGTAAAAGCATATTCAGTCTCTAACACATTCATTTTCATTTATTCATCATGTGAATTATTTAGTTTTTTTAAAAGTTAAAATCAGGGTTTTGAGCAAAGTTCATATATGTTAATGAGTTTAACATAGAGTTCATCTTCTAATTAACTACAAGAAACAAGCTGCAGGATTATAATTGGAAACAATCTATCTGTGTTTATTTGTAATCTGAGTGTTTCTACTTTGCATAAATCTACTTTCTTCAGGGTTTTTATCAAACAGAAAAAAACAGAATCAGAAACAATCCTCAGAACCAACTGTCGGTTCCTCTCTGAGCTGCTGGACCCTCGTTCCACAGCATCTCGTCCACTGAGCGAACAAGTCAAAGGTAGAGAGAGGAGGGGACGGTTTGTTCTGCTGCTTCCCTCCTGAGCTCGTTACCACAGGGAGTTATCAGGAAGTCAGCTAGCCCTCTTCTGTCACACTTCATTAGGCCGGATTACAGGCCCACGACTTACCCGGAGGAGGAAGGAGAAACTCCCGGCTCGTTACTCGCTCGCTGTCATAACGTCCAAACCCTGAGGAACCTGAGCTCAGAGGAAAACTCCAGGTGACCGTCAGAGAAGACTCGAGTCGCGGAGTCATTAAAAACCATCTGCTGTCGTTGTTCCTCTTTCTTTCATGTGTGTTTTCATTAGAATATTAAATCATGTTCAACCAATACATAGATTCATTGACTTACTTGTCATGTGTTTAATTCTAAAGCAGCTTCATCGTGTTGATACCACAAAGACTTAAATTACTGGATTTGGGAAGTTTGACTCACAGAATGACTTATTAACTTATTAATCCTCCTGGTAGATAATAAATATGATTCAGCTGTAATACTGTTGTAAGGCGACCTCTAGTGGCTGAAGTTAGGGGGTGTTAGTTAAAGGAGCGACAGAATCCTGTGTGAAACGAAAAGTCAGCGTTGTTTCTTTTATTCATATATTTCTTAAGGTAACCATGGTGACAGAGGTCTGGTTTATCAGACACATGTAAACTCATACGAGGCTTCAGACAAACTGTGCTGCAGAAACACGTCCTTCAACATGACGTACGTCCGTGTGGTTTAATTCAACACATTGTCAGCCCAGTGGGTGGCGCTATCTTGGTTCGGTTGTTAAAAAGAGAAGAAGAAGAGGAAGAACGTGGACGCTGATTTTGAAGAGAGGCCGAGTGATGAAGAATAGAACCGAGTTTCACTTCTTGAATTACATCGCATTTGATAAAAAGGCCTATTGCGCATTACCGCCCCCTACTGGAATGGAATCGAACGGCAGACCAACGCGGACCTTCATGTACGTGTAATCCGAACAAGAGGGCAGAGTGTGGTCAACCCGATGTCCCTCGTGACGGAAGGACGTGGAGACCGTGGATCGAACCCCAACCTGAGCAGCGCCCCCTGCAGGGCTCATATCAACTGGAATTTAAACCCATTCAAAAGAGACATTCCAGTCTTTTCTCTGAGGTTTATATTGATCCATTGATCCAGCTCCTTCAAATCAGCAAATCATTCAGAAAGAAAATGTGTTTTCGATCTTCTTGTATGACTGAAACAACTGGAGCAGGAGGTCGTTATGTGCCTTGCTCCAGGACACTAATGGACCCTGCTGGCGTTGAACCTGTGAGCGTTTGACCAACAAATGAAGCCGACAGGTCTCACCGGGCTCTGATGTCGCTGCATGATGTCAACGAGGCCTGAGCCAGAACCTGCTGCTAAAACAAGAGAGGCTTAAGGTTGAAAGTCTCGGCTGCAGGCGTCCGTCAAACTCCAGCGATGATCTCATCAGCGAGGCCGTGATGCAGGAGGGGCGGAGCCAGAGCTTAGAGCTGGAACCAGGCAGCGTTACCTGAGCAGCCGAACATCTGTCCAGCTGTCTGAACATCTGGACAGAGGGACGGGCGACAGAGGGACGCTCGTCAGCTCAGATCTCGTTCTTTATACCAGCGAGTCTTCTGTCATCACGTCCTCTAAAGATGGATGGAGACGAAACTCTGGGTGAAGAAGGTGTCGAGTGACCTTTGCCCTCTTATTCCTCTTTTACACCGATTGAACAGATCGACTCAGGGTTTCTTAACGACTTCTGTCCCTTTGCCAGTAGAGGAGATTCTGTTTCTTCCCCCGGTGAGTCATCAGCCACAGGAGGGAATAAACCAATGAATCCATGTGAGTGGGGCTTTGACCAAGAGGCTGGAAATGAAGCCTAAATATCCCAAACTGAATTATTAGGATTTACTCCCACATGCTGAGGGGGCGGGATCTATAACCTATACTGCTGCCAGCCACCAGGGGGCGATTAGGACGCTTTGGCTTCAGCTTTGGGAGCTGACATGTCCTCCATCTTTCTTCAGTCTTTGTTCTATCAGATTATTAAAGCTCTTCATTGATCATTGAAAACAGGGGATCAATGTTCCTCTGATTGACATAATGTCCAACTGTTATCTAAGTGTGGACGAACTATCTGACGTGGGGGCGGACCCAACGAGATGATCTCTCATCGTAGACCAATACCTGCTCCTCCTCGTGTCGTCACTCATGTGCTGTGTCACTATCTCCTCCTGGTTCTCCTCCTCTCTCCAGGTCTGGAGGAACTATTATCTCCAAACCTTCCTAATAGGAACTCATTTTTCACCTCGATCTCTGGATTCTCTTCTGCTTTGCAGCTGATTCTCTCGTTCTAACCTACACCACCGTCTTATTCGGAGGCAGAACTCACTGCATCTTGATTCTTGATCCACTTTCCATCTCGGGCCTCGGCGTGTTTCAGGTGTGACGCACGTTTAGGCTGAACTGCTCTAATTCTCTAACGAGATTGGCCGTCCCCGGATATCCCATTAGACCCTGATTAACTGGGCTCAGCTCATTAGCTCTGACAAACCAATTCACCTCTGTCATCCTCAGACCTCCAGCCCGGCTGCTGCGTCCAGACACAGAAACATGTGATTCACATGTGCAGCGAATCAGGCGCCACCTCACCTGCAGAACCAGAAGGAAATGCAATCACTGCATATTCCTCTTCAACCAATCAAGCCTCATTTATCTGTATTTAAACTCTTAATTTGTATCTTAAAGTCATTGAGCATCAATAAAGCAAGATATATTTGTATTATTCTTTCATATTTATTTCCCATGTTTGTTTCCGTCCCTCAGACGTCCACTGTCTTATGTTCTCACATTTCATCTCTACCTGTTCCCTTTCTCCTCCGGCCTCCTTCTTTCATTCCTCACCTGCTCTTGTCTTTTGACCTCATAACCTGATTTTCTTTCTCCAATCGGTTTACCTGCCTCCTCTCTCTCTCTTCTCTCTCTCTCTCTCTCTCATCTCTCCTCTCTCTCTCTCTCTCTCTCTCTCTCTCTCTCTCTCTCTCTCTCTCTCTCACTCTCTCTCTCTCTCTCTCTCTCTCTCTCTCTCTCTCTCTCTCTCTCTCTCTCTCTCTCTCCTTGCCTCTCTATTTCCATCTTTGAGCTTTATCCCTTCATCCCTTATCTCCTTCATCCCCTCCAATCCTCATCTGCTCTTCGCTGTGGAGGAAGGGAGAGAGAAAGAGAGAGTTTTTACCAGCAGAAGCTACGAGAGCGTCGGAGGAGCCAGTGAGCAGGTGGTGCACCCTGGGATTGTGGGATCTAAAAAACATTGACGGGGGAACGCGGCGCCGGAGGAGTCTGGGAACCGGTTCAGAGGAACAGGAGGAACCACGTTGTGAGTGGAAAAGGTGAGTTTCTCCTTTTTCTCTGGTTCTTCTCTTCCAGAGCTTCCTCTGCACTCGGGAGCATTTGGAGAAACACTGAGCTGCGTCTTGTCTTTGTTAATGGAAAGAGTTTAAAGATGAAAGTGAGTTTTTTTTCTTTGTGTGAGATTTTAAAACCAGGAGGAGGATTTCTACTTCAATGTGCAAAATGGCAATTTATGAGAAACGTATGTGGAATCTTCTGCCTGCAAACAACTAATTGCATTTGCAGTGATTTTGCAGAAACACACGTTTCCCTCCTTCACTCTTGAGTTGTTTTAAGAAGGCAGCTAGCATCTTGCACACAGACTCTTCTTAAGTCTCTAAACATTGAAACACTGGTTTCTCTCATGCAGTAGAGGATTGATCGGTCCTGTTCGAGGCTGTCATGATTCCTTTAACCCTCTGAAGGTGATCTTTGGATAGTAGGGAAGCTGCTAAAGAGGATTGGTGCCTCAGGTGTAGCAGCAGTAAGCTGCAGCCTGATCTTTCACATGAGGCCAAACCTCCACCAGCTTCCTGTGCAGATTGCCTCCATAGTTTCCAAAGCTGCAACTGCAAAGTTCCCAGCGAGGAAAACTTCAAGACATGTTTCAGCTTTGTGAAAAACCTTTTCACAGTAAGATGTTCATGGAGATGTAGAGGCCTCATCCTCATTTCCCATCACATGAGAGAAGGGGACGGTGGAGGAGGAGCTCCCTGACGTTTGGACCGTCCACACCCTCCCTCTCCCTCTGATCCCGAGGTAAAGAGCAGTCAGTAATCGGATGACAGGAGATTTGAGCGGTAAAGCTTCCCTCAAGATCTCCTGCAGGGATTTAAAGGCCTGTAGCAGCCCGTCGGAAACCTCCATCCGCACCATTGGCCCTCCTGTATCCTCCACCCTCCACCCTCCACCCTCCACCCTGCAGCCTGCAGCCTGCAGCCTGCCACAGGTACCTGCACCTAGGCCACATCCTGAACCTTCACCTGTGCTCTGGATCCTGTGCAGCCTCAAGTTTCCCCTCTCAAAGATTCCTTCTAATTAAGAATTAGGCCTCAAGTGTATCAGCAGCTCAAACTCCAAACTTAAGTAATTTAAAAAGCTTTGTAATGATTTCCCCGACTTGTCGCATCTCGTGTTCATGTTGCAAAGGGATTTGAAACAACAGGTGGTTGAAGCTCCTTGTTCTTTTCTTCATTTTCTCCATCGTGCATCTTTGATAAAGGAACCTGGTTTTTGTCCGAACATCTCGTGACGCTCGGTGAACTCTCCTGATTACCGTCGATTAGCATTAAACAAAGTTCCTTGGCAATGGGCAGAGTTGTGCTGGCAGGTAATTGGTGTTAAATTGGTCGGACGTCAGCATCCTCTTACTGAGCATTAGGCCCATTCAGCTGCAGCACGCAGGGAAACCAACCAGCAGGTCCAAGGACAACCACAGGGTCTGAGATGCAGCTGCTCCACTTTGAACTTATACAAACATTTAGCATCAAATAGTTTACACCAAGAAAAACGTTTAAATAAACAACAACACAATTCGTACAGGCTGACGTTAAAGATGAATAGAATTGAATGAAAGAACACAAGAAAGCTCATGGAAACTAAAAGAGGAGATTTTATTGTTTGGATTTTCTGATTATTTTAATGTTTATTGAGAATAAAAACTCAGCAGCATTCAGAAAATAACGATAATGATCAGGAACTCTTACTCTGCCCATATTTTAAACTTATACGATGAAATATTGATTAGCTTTAGCTTTAGCTTCCTTCCTTTCTTCTTTCCTTTAGCTTAATTCCTTTCCTGCATCCGTCCATTTCCACTTCCTGTCCATGCAGAGCGTCTCCCCTCATCTCTCCATCTCCTCCCTTCACACCTTCACACCTTCACACCACACGAGTTAGAGAGCTAACAGTGTTACAACTTTGCCGGATTACAGCCGTCAGGTACGTGTCTAATCTTCACCGGAGACTCGATGTCAGCCATCAGGATCAAGGTGTCAGGGTCACTGATGTTCAGAGCTGACCTCAGGGTGAAGTCCTATCACTGTGTCCTGTCACACACAAGGACACACAAGGACTCAAGTCGTCTTAAAGACAAACTGGAACAACAAACCTCCCTGTGACCCGTCCAACCTCCTTGTCTCTTCAAAGACTTTCAACCAGAATAACTGTTTCCTCCTTTTCCATCTTTTCTCTCGTTCGACAGTCGCAGCTTCGTTTTCCGTCAGTAACATCCCTAAGCAACCGTCGCCATGGCAGCTGAGAAAGCTGAGATGGATGCCCTGAAGAAGGAGTGCGATGGCCTCCGTGCACAGATTGAGGTGAGCGCCTCCTGCAGGTGAAACATTACATCCCCGATACGGGTTATTAACGTATGTGAAGGCGTCAGGAGGCTCGATCACAGGAAACAGGAGTTCAATGCTAAACTGTTGAATGTGTTTGCACATCACTTTCCAAACGAGTCATGTAACACAAAGTGATTCACAAAAGTAGAGTTAATAATACAATCTACCCCATTCATGCTCAGAACAATAATAACAGGAAGTGACGTAATCTTAAGATGGATCTCAATTTAGCAACAAGGAAACTTAAAGGCACGTAAACAAAGATAGAAAGTTAAACTTCCTCTCTAACCTCTCTCGCTCTCTCTCTCTCTGTCTCTCTCTGTCTCTCTCTCTTCCCCAGGCGGCCCGTAAGGCTGTGAACGATGGCAGCATGAGCTCGGCAGCAGGGGGCATCGACGCCGTGGGCCGAGTCCAGCTGAAGCTCAGGAAGACGCTCAAGGGTCACCTGGCCAAGATCTACTCCATGCACTGGTCAGCTGACTCCAGGTGAGGACGCCGAAAAACCTGTGATCCAGGTGCTGCCATCTTGTGCACGAGTCGGTCTCAGCTGTCAATCACGACGCCTCGGCTCCGTTTCATCAAATGACAGATGTTTTAGTTTGGTTCATGTCCCATCTGCTTACATGGAGGAGCCGGGGTTTATGACCTGTACCGCAGCCAGCCACCAGGGGGCGAACCAGATCGTTTAACTTTACTCTTGTGGAGCTAAAAGTAAAGCTCAATGAGTTAGCTTTACTTTTAAGCTAACTGATCAAATGATGTTCGATGAGTTTCACAATCGGTGCCGTGTTGTTGTTGTTGCTGTTGTTGTTGTTGTTGTTGTTGGTGTTGTTGTTGTTTTAAATCTACGTTTAACATTTCAAAGTGTATTTGATGGAGTCTGGTTCAAACTGTTTCCTGGTGTGTCGCAGGTCCATGGTCAGTGCATCACAGGATGGAAAGCTGCTGGTCTGGGACGCCTTCACTGGCAACAAGGTGAATCATCACAGTCTCATAGAAATGTCTCTATAGCATATTAATATCTGTTTATCACACAAAGTACGACTGGTCCTCACAAACTGTGCAAAACAAACAGTGATGACAAAGCTTCCGAATGATGCTACGACATATTCAAGAGTTGTTATATTCCTCCTTTAATTTAAAATGTTCAACTTTCAAGTTTAGTCTGAAGTTTAGAAGTTCAAAGTTTGAATTCTTTAAATGCACGATTGAAATCTTGCATTTAAAAGGTTTAAATTATGAATTTTTTATTTTAAAGTTGGAATTTTCAAGTTTCAAGATATTACTTTGAAGTTCTAAACATCACTGGTGCAACAATCCGTCTTGATGTTGAGCTTCATGGTTTAACTGAGTTACTGGTGACAACACTGGTTGGTGAAACTGGTTGGACTGGTGGACTGTCCCCAGCTTCTCCTCCTCCAACAATAGGGTTAGGGTTAGGTGAGTTAGTTTGTCAGTGATGTTTTCAAACCTGTCAGGAATAAAACTTATATTACTAAACAATTTAAAAGTTGTGGCCTTTTTCTTGTGTTTAATGTTGTAACACGTATGAAAGAGTTAGTAACTGGTCTGTACTGGTTCTCCTCAGCTGATCGCCGTCCCACTGAAGTCGGCCTGGGTGATGAGCGTGGCCTTCGCCCCCTCTGGGAACCTGGTGGCCAGCGGAGGTCTGGACAACATGTGCACTGTGGTCAACATCAAGGCCGCCAGCCCCAAGACCCTCAGGGAGCTGGACGCACACACAGGTGAGGAAGACGCTGATGAAGGGCGGACGGATGAAGACACTGACTAAACGCTCACCTGTCTCTTCCTCCTCCTCCTCCTCCTCCTCCTCCTCCTCCCAGGTTACCTGTCCTGCTGCCGCTTCCTGAGCGACACTGAAATCCTCACGGCCTCCGGTGACACCACCTGGTGAGTTCAGCTTCTGCTTCTCACCACCGGACGATAAACTTTGTGAATTTCTTTTATTCGTCCGATCTACTCACACATGTTGACATGAGATATGAGATAAATGTTGAACCAGGACTCTGGATGAAACCAGGAAAACAAAACACCATTACACACCATGCAGAAGGGACTCACTCAAAAACAAACACTGTCCTCAGCTGCCTGTGGGACCTGGAGACCGGGAAGCAGAAGATCATCTTCACCAATCACATCGGAGACTGCATGTCGCTGGCCCTCTCCCCCGACACCAACACCTTCATCTCTGGAGCCTGCGACTCCCTGGCCAAGCTGTGGGACCTGAGGGAAGGGACCTGCAAGCAGACCTTCAGTGGACACACCAGCGACATCAACGCCATCCAGGTGAGGACCCACACAAACAACACAACACACACACAAACACACACACACACACACATTAAAACCTCTGATCAGAGAGCAGCTTTAACTTCAACGACTCATCCCGTCCTTCTGGCTCCTGTGGATGTGAACAGAGTCAAGTTAGCAACACAACAGCCTGATCACCTAAAGGGGGGCATCTGGGGTGTTCTTCTTCCTCTTCCTCTTCCTCTTCCTCTTCCTCTTCCTCATCCTCTTCCTCTTCTTCTTCTCCTGTTTAATTCTGTCTCTACTTCCTGTGATTGGTCCAAAAGTCCAAACTCTCCAACAAAGTGTTTTCACTGCAAAGCAACAGAACCTGGTTCAGTTTGATCCAGACCCAGAACTCCTCCTCTGCTCTGAGG